>JAOTOL010000625.1:52500-96224 GCA_034440575.1 Imbricaverruca yamaguchii | reverse complement strand
TCTAAATACTGACCTTTTTTCAAGTCCAAACAACCACTTTGCTGACTCATTTTTTATGTATATATCCTCTCATGGTTTTCTTCCCCTAATATCAAAGGCTACTTGTGTATATGATACATCATGCACACTAATTGACAATATTTTATGTAATGATGTATCAAAAACAAAAGAAACTGGCATCATTAAATCTGATTTCTCTGATCACTTCTCTATTTTTTCAACATCAGAATTTTCAATTCCAAAACCAATCACTACAAAGAGAACAAGAACTACCTTTGACTTTAATAAAATTGACAGTTTGAGGGATCATCTAACCAATGAACTTGAGGGGATTTTTGATGAAAGTGATCCTGAGAAAGCATGTAGAAGTTTAATTGATGCATATAAGAGTGGGATTGATAAATTTACATATACTCAAGTCATTTCAAGAAAAACAACCTCCATTAAGCCATGGATTTCACCTGCAATATTATGCTCAATTAACCAAAAGCAAATATTATTTAATCAAAAACTTAAATATAAAACTGCTGAAAGGAAGAAAAAAATTCAATAGGTATAAAAATGCACTGATTACAATAATCAGGAAGGCAAAAATACTTTATTATGAAGCAGAATTTGACAAACATCAAAATAATCGAAAAGAGACATGGAAAATGCTTAACCAGCTACTCAGGCAAGCTCCTTCAAAGCATGATATCCCTGAAAAAAATGAACACAGATGGAGACATCATTCTAGAAAATGATGCAGTTATAGCTGAAGGATTTAATAAATACTTCACAGAAATTGCACCAAAATTGAGAGAACAAATTCCTGAAAGTAACATCAATGCTTTGGAATATTTGAACACCTGCCCAGGTATATCAATGGTGCTATTATAAGTAAGTGCTGTTACTATTATTAGTAACAGCAAACAATTTAGATACAATAATTTCTTCTTTAAGAAATGTTGGGTCTGGAATTGATGGAATAAATTCTAGAATATTTAAACAGTCATATAAGTCAATATTACCACACTTAACCCATATCATTAACTTATGTCTGAACAGTGGGATCTTCCCCAAGCCATTCAAAATTGCTGTTGTAAAGCCCATCTACAAAAAAAGGTGACCCATCAACATTTAGCAACTACAGACCAATTAGTATTCTTCCATATATATATAAAATATTAGAAGACAATCTACAACCAACTCTTGGAACATTTCACCCTACATAACCTACTTTCAGACAAGCAATTTGGTTTCAGAAAAGAGAGGTCCACATACAAGCCTCTACTCTTAATACAGAGCCTGATCACTAAAGGATTGAAAAATAATGAATATGTTGTAGGAATTTACCTTGACTTGAGAAAGGCATTTGATACCGTTGATAAATAAATATTGTGTTCAAAGATGGAAAAATATGGTGTAAAGGGTAATGCAATCAAAATAATACGGTCATATTTATCGGGAAGAACACAAGCTACTACAATAAATAACAGTACCTCTACTTTCAGAAAAATTGAAATGGGTGTGCCACAAGGCTCAATTTTAGGCCCATTACTATTTATAATATATATAAATGATATTGTAAATTTACATGTAGAATGTGAGACATTTCTATATGCTGATGACACTGCCATTTTTTTCAAAAGCACTGACTGTACAGAGCTTCATCACAAGATCGCAAATTCCTTGCCAAAAATTTCGCAATGGCTACATTCAAATCTTTTGTCATTAAATGAATCCAAAACTGTATACCAGATATATAACAATCACGAAACAGATATTGATCTCCAGATCGGATTTAATGGAATTTCTATTTTACATCAGAATCCGGTAAAATACCTTGGTGTATACGTAGATGAAAATTTGAAATTTGAATCCCATATCAGCAGTGTCTCAAACATGATAAGTCGCAACATAGGAATGATATCAAAATTAAATATCTCCTAGGGAAAAATCACCTCCTAAAATTGTATAATGCATTAATTCTTCCATATATAAATTATTACTGTTTTCTTTGGGGTGCAAACTATGCTAATCAGATACACAAATTATTGCTACTTCAGAAAAGAATGATGCGTATTATTGAGGGTGTATTTCCCCTCAAAGTGCAAACCCTATCTTTAAGAAATACAAAATTTTAAAGGTCCAAGATCTAGCAAAACTTCAAATGATGCTTATCATGCAAAAATTAATTCATCATCAGCTACCTCATTCCATCAGATTCCTTTTCACAGAGTTGTTTGACTCCCCATATTCCACAAGATTACAAAACCACTTCCAGCATAAGTATTCAAACAAAAATTATCGTCTCTTCACCATCGAATGTTTTGGACCCAATCTTTGGAACTCCATCATAGCAAAGCATTTTCTGCATTCAGAGATACCAAAGTCTAAGACTGTTCTAAAACATCTCGGTAAGACATACTTCTTGAGCAGATATTAAAATACTTAGCAGCTAATTGTTGCTGTGTGTGTATGTTTGTACAGGGATGCTGGTATGTGAGTGTATGTGTGTGTGTGTGTGTGTGTGTGTGTGTGTTTGCACTTAACCATATATAAAGTTGAAAACACCCAACCACTGGTTCCTCCCACATTCCACCCAGCAACAAGACCATGCTTAGCTGGGTGGAGTTGTGGGAGGAGCCAAAGTTAACAAACAAAAACAAATCAGGAGTGCTCACCACCATCCGGCCATAAACCAGCTGCTAACATTATAGTTTAGACCCTAATTTCTTGTTGGGATGGATCCAGGGTCAGTCATATGCCTCTTTTGGATATGACTACTAACAGCATTCTTTATTATTAGTCTTACTGCTCTAATACCCGATGCTTTGTATGCTTATTTATATGTTTTCCATCTCTTAGCTGGGAGTGCCGCGACTTTACTGTTTATTTTATGGTGTTAACGTAAGGTGCTTGCAGTCGTTGGGTAAGGGGAGGGGGCTCTCCTGGTCACCTGATCTTGGGTGGCAGACATTAACAAAAAAAAAAAAAAACTTTCCATGCCTCGGAATCGGCTGTCCAAGGGCCTGTGGTCACAGTTTATCCTACATCGCAACAAGGATCGGGAATGACACAATGCAATGGGTTTGAGGACATCATGGTGGAAAGGAATAGGTTCATTTGGTACTTGCAACGCACATCACCGGCATCGAAGAATTTCCTCCATTCCGGGATCCTCTTGCGTGCCGGAAGGCTCCTGATGCCCGGGGATACTAAATGGAAACACATGATCAAACAAGGCCTCATGGCAGCTAAAGGCAATCGGAAATCACTACCTGATGCAATTCTATGAATTTTCTAAAGCTGGTCTTAACGGGCACCAACGCCCGTTGAGACCAGCTATCCGACTAATGACGTTATGGTTTGATGTAATGAGATGACAGAATCACCTGATCACTGTACCTTGCTTCATGAACTTGGCTGTTACAACACATGTAGACAAGCTACCGATCGATATGCCTTATTCAAGTAGGAATCATTGCAGATGTCTGCGTCTGTATTTTATTTCACAATCGACGATACGAAGAAGAAATCAGTAACTAGTACGACAAGCATTTCTGCTATTGTAAATGACTTAGTAAAAGTAATTTACGGCTTAAAATTGCTGCAAGGTTGCTCAGGACAATACGTTTCTTTTCATAGTAAAAGTATACGTAACAGAATATAACTATACCCATTGACAGCAAAACTTTACAGTACCCTACTTACATGTACTACTCCAAGCTTTATGAACTAAATAACCAATAGGAGAAGAGTGCGTGCGCTGAGTGGCATCCTGATCCGAGAGAAGGACCCATCGTTAACCGTCAGGCTGATGCACTTGACCCTGTATCTATGACGGACCTCGTGAGGAGCCACTGTCGAACCTAACTCAGGCTGCCACGGCCCAGCCTCTGAAATGCATACGTGTTGCCACTCAGTAATGTTGATGTGATGCACATACACTCTCCTGGCATCGGTGCCCCCTCCGGCGGATGTCCCACTGCAGTGTCCAACATTCCATGCCGTTTGTGGGCAACAGTAGCGTGTGTAAGCTCTCCACCAGTTACCCGGCCGGCCTCGAACTGGGACATGATGTGGATGTGATGTGACCCGTCATGATGTGACCCGGGCCCGGCTTTGGCACCCTCCCCTCCCTTAGCTGGGCCATCACATCTATCGGGTGCGGCGCCCCTGCTCAGGACTTTCCCCGCCTCTCAGCTAGAGGGGACCACCACGTTCCTCCGGTGGAGGGTGGGGGTCTGGGACCCAGATACTTCTCCCGTCCCTCAGCTGGAGGTGATCACCACGTTCCTCCGATGGAAGGTGGGGGTCTGAGACCCAGATACTTCCCCCGTCCCTCAGCCGCATGTGACCATTACGTCCTCCGGTGGAGGGTGGGGGTCTGAGACCCAGATACTTCCCCCGTCCCTCAGCTGCATGGGACCATTACGTCCTCCGGTGGAAGGTGGGGGTCTGGGACCCAGATAATTCCCCGTCCCTCAGCCGCATGTGACCATTACGTCCTCCGGTGGAGGGTGGGGTCTGGGACATGATGCGGATACTCTCACCGTCCCTCAGCTGCATGTGACCATCACGTTTCTCCAGTGGATGGTGGGGCCTGGGGCATGACCCAGATGCTTCCCCATCCCTCAGTTGAACCACCACGTGGTCTAGCTGGGGACTCGGCGCCAGACGGCCATCTCAGGGATCTGACGTTGGTTCCCTGAACCTGCAGACCTCTCCACGATTAGAGCGACAGCGGCACTGCCCGGGGCGACGCTGAAAACGTTCCGCCGCGCCCTCGTCCACCGGAGATGTCGCCTCCCACGTGCCCGCTGGCAGCCCTCTAGTGCTAACCTACACACGTTTACGGCCGTCGTAATTTAATGGCGGTGTGGTTTTTCCTCATCAGCCGACTATGATCAGCACCCCTCAGCCCACCCAGCAGTTTCCGAGCGGTGTAATTACCCGGCAGAAGCCCACAAGAGCTCATCCCGCAGATTGGAACGGCGCTTGAACCAGGTCGGGCCGGCGCCGCGCTCCGCTCGCTGGTTCGATTCGGGCCGCGCGCCGCATCATTAATAATCAATTACCGGCGGCCGGAGAGCAAATAGGATGCATTATGCCGTTCGATTTCATCCGGTGGCGCTGAGAAGCCCGACTCTCGGCGACAAGTAATTGCGACGCAGCGCCGCCTCTGGCGGTACACCGTATTTGTGCCCGCCTCTGGCAGCCGCCCGGTAACGGCTCGTGACCTGTGAGCACTGGCCAGGCTTAGGTCATCGTAGCCGGCGGGCACTGGATAGGTGTAGGTCATCGTAGCCGGCGGGCACTGGATAGGTGTAGGTCATCGTAGCCGGCGGCCACTGAACAGACGTAGGTTATCGTAGCAGGCGGGCACTGGATCGGTGTAGGTCATCGAATCCGGGGGCACTGGGGAGACGTAGGTTGTCGTAGCCGATAGACACGCTATTTCAAATCGCATCCCTGCATCTGGGCAGGCGCATCGTTAAAACAATCCTATGCTACGAAGTCGGGACATCGTGGAAGTGATTTAGTGCACCCGAACCTGGCCTGTGCTTTCTCACTAGTTTGCCATGCCCCTAATTTCGGTCCCAGTGTTGGCACTGCCACTCAGCAGAAGCAATCCTGGATCAGTCGCTGACCAATGAAGAGCGACCTTCACCGTCGCATTACCCGTCCACCATTAGAGTCTGGGTGGCATTCGTATGCAAATTGGTCATCAATTTAGCAGCCGCCCCACGCCCCATAATGGCACAGGAATCCTCCTGTGCTGGCCCTCGGCAGCGGGCTAAGCGGCACTGTCCAGTGTTGTCTGCAGCTAGTGGAGCACAGGGCGCAGCTTGCATCATCTGTTGGCGACATCCTAAAGATAAGGAACGCACTCCGGTTGACAGATGGCAGGCGAGACGCGTGGATTTAAGCGCGCCCATTCGGACGGTCCTCGGTGCCAAATGTCCTGTACGTGGCGTTTGCTCAAGAGTCGCTTCAGGTACGCGTCCATATCATACAATTGTGAGATCACGAGTAGATGCGACAGCGCAACTGGTCATGCGATTTTGCTACTCGTTATGATATTGAGGCATACTGAAACTCAAAACACGGCATTCACATGCACACAGGCATTGTCATCATACAGGATGACAGAGCTCTGTCGGCATACAGGATAACAGAGCTCTGTGGGCATACAGGCTAACAAAGCTCTGCCGGCATACAAGTAACAGAGCATTGGCCGACACACAGGACACCAGAGCTCCCTTGGATGTCAAGAGGATCGCTTTGACATCAGACTAGAGGCTGTACGCTGGTCAGCATGTCAACACGCACTCTTCGCGGACGGCGCGACGACACAACAGAGCGCCTGACGCCCGGTCCGCCTGTGTGCCCAGGATCCGATACGAGCGCGAAACGCGCGTGCCGCAGCATCTCGCCGCGTCAGGTGCTGGCGCGGTGACGCGGCGCCGCCGCCGACAGCTCTGTTGGCTCAGCGCGAGGTGCGACGACAAGCGGCCGACCGGCGGCAAACAGCTGGCACGCAGTGTGCGCGCCGTCCGCCTGACATGTGGGCACAGCCGCCAGCCGGCGGAGCGGGCCGCCGGACAGACAGCGACAGCGGTCGTGCCGCTCTCGACGTTCGGTGCTGGCGCCGGCGGCAGACTTTCTGCGCCGTCAACAAAAATCGGGTAAACAGCGCTGTTGTACGCTGGCCAGAAATCACTCAGTTTGTCTTTGTCCTAATCCGGCACGTTGTCTGGATCTACAATTTGTTGCAAGATTTGATCTACATAGCAGCTAGCTTTAATACCCGCTTATTTGCCTTTCAACTCGTATTGGGGATGGGCAAATCAGTACCTGCTGTCACCCTTTTTCTTCGGATGACGAGTGCCGCGACGACTTCGAACTCTGAGAACCTCCACACCATAAGTTTTTTATCTCCGGTTGTTGCAAATATCTGATGCCAACTTTTACCAGGTGGTGTAACATCCTTGAACCACGCAGTGCGGAGGAGGTGAATGAGTGGGGAGGGGGGAGGAGTGAAGGCAAATTTGAATTTACCGCTCCTGATATTCTTCAAAATAACTTTTGAACTGCTTATGGCATGGCTTTGAAATTCGGCGTACCTTTCGTCACAACATTTGTACACGTCGTGGCAAAATGTTGCGTTCTAAACTCCCAAGATACAGAAGCCAGTGCAAATGAGTCAGTCAGTCAGTGCAAACTCGTCTCAATACAGTTTTATATCTGCTTCGAAACATGTGAAAAATGAATATATACGATACAGCCAAATGTTAGGTATGCGTGTATAAACAAAATATGAAAGAACAAATGTTAACATAAAACTATGACTTCCAGCCAAGTCTCTGCAAACGGCTAGACTATAACAATGCTTCCTTGTACAAAACTTCGCAAATTATAAATATAATCGAACACACATGTAGTATAAAAATACGTCTGCTAAAATCGTGCCAGGTTTCAAGTCATAACCAGATTAGGTCACTGAGATAAAATAAGAAACATCCTGAATGCATTTGCATTCCAGCCATTCTAGATGCTAAAATACGGGACAACTGCAAAGTAAAAGTGGCTAAGACAGTGAAATATTGTAGGTAGAGTTCATCTGATTTGATGGGCTCCAATTTTAGAAATACAATTTTCCCCGACATTTCGGATTAAACAAAAAGGAAAAAACAAATTGGATTTTACTTCTACAAATTTTCCGATGAATTTGGAGAGCACATGATATTACATTAGTGGGAGTAGTTACTTCATATTGAGTGCCATCTGGTTTGAAAATAGCTATCTGCA
The DNA here is from genome assembly GCA_034440575.1 of Imbricaverruca yamaguchii. Taxonomy (NCBI): domain Eukaryota; kingdom Metazoa; phylum Arthropoda; class Thecostraca; family Neoverrucidae; genus Imbricaverruca; species Imbricaverruca yamaguchii. Next base: position 88,427 of record JAOTOL010000625.1, on the reverse strand, counting down.
AAGGAAATTGTCACCACGTATTTCCAGGGCCCTGACTGAATCGGTGACCTTGATCTTCGCAAATGTCACCTGTGCTATGCTAAGTCTTGTGTTTGCTTATTTGTATCATGAAAGCACAAAATACCAATTGTTTTACGAACAGGATCTGAAAACTACGGCGAAGAGGAATGATTAATCTTTCACATTTCTGCATTTTCTTTAGCAAAAGAACGGAAGGAACTTCCACAGAAGAAAAACAGTCCGGAACCAGCCACATCTGACCAGGAGATATTAAAGCAATGAGTAAATAATACGCTTGATTTAATTTAAACTCCACATGTGTGCTACTGGGCACAGCTTTCGATTTACAATTGATGGTGCTGAAGCCAAAATAACTCGCAAAAGTTTCAAGGGCGTATTCTTGCTGTCTTATTCACAGTCAAACCGAAAAATACTCCCACAAGCTCTCTCTTTGATCACTACTGCTCTGCTGTGGAAGGAACTGGGTGAAGTCATCATAGAACAAGATAAAGCTACGATAAAATAGGTTCATATCAATAGCTAAGTAGGTTGCCATGTGCCGATCCGATTACGGTATGCCGTATCTGAACGGTACCGTATGAACGCCAGTACGGTATGATATACCGAATATCTGAACCACATTTCTGTACCCCTCACGTAAATATGAGTATAAAAATAATAGAACCGTTTTGTGAAGCAAGCATGACGCAACGTGATAAAGGCTGTCCACTAGTGAGGTCACTGATACACGATGCTCCACTTTTCTTCCCATCGCTCTGTGTCTGTGCTCCTAGTCCACCGGCAAGCTATGACCGGCAGATTGAAAACACTCGCTACAGCGGACGGCGTGATTGGGAACGCTCACCCCATGGGACGGCGTGCTCAATGAGGCATCGATTCCGACTCGGTGACCCTGGTGCGATGCGCCAAACTGCTGCTGTTTACAACAGCGGTCTGGCAGCGTTTCCGACCACAGCAGCACCGGTCTGGCTTCTCGTCCTCGGTTCTGCCTGTCGCTCGGAGATTCCAATACTTGGCACTGTTGGGCCAAACAAATTATGCTCTGTCTTGTTGGCAACAAACACATTTACATTAAGGAATCGGCTTTGAAGAAAGGAACGGTTCGTGCTGTTTAACCAGTGTTGGATAGAAAGTTTTTGTGACTATCAGATCAAAAGCATAGCTACACAAAACAATTTGAAAACAATACCTACAGATAGGGCGAAAATCACTTTGAAAATGCTGCCATACTTGGCATTGGCCTCAGACGGCGAGCTTTTTAATTTACCACTACTCCCTCCGTTCAGAGGAACATTGCGCGAGTGCTACATAGCTTTCGATCATAACTAAGAAAGTCATATAAAGGTCCTATCTCTAGCCACGAATGTTCGCGTGATATCCCTGAATGGCGCACGTGAAACTGCGGCGCAATACATGGCCAGAATAACGGGCCGTCAAATAAAAATGAGTACCACTATTCAAGAAGTTTTTTTATGGAACAATAGCATGATACATTTTTCTGCATTTATGTTTTACCTACCAAGGTCCACGACCCAAAAAGTTAACAACACATAGACGACCGTAAATTTACTTTATCATGATAGGTTTGAACTTTTCTGTGTGTATATAATGTAGTAGTGCATACACCATTTTGCTAAATGGTGTATGCACTGCAATGCTAAAATTAGCTGAAAGGCAGATGCCTTTCGGAGTACTTTGAAGCCTTTGAAGAAATTTGTTGGTTTTCAGGAATCTTATTTTCCTTTCGTAATTTTGCCTGATCTGAATAATGAAACATAATCTGAATAACCCTATTGCTTAGAATCACAACTGACTGCGCTTAAAAAGAGAACGTTCGTATCTTTCAATAAGTTATGTACAAAAAGACCAACTGCATATGAAATGGACATTTTCTTCCAAATGCAACAACATCGGCATGATCACAAAGAAGCTAGGAACAACGGGACTGGCATAAGATAAAGAAACAATCCGTGACCGAATTCATAGCCACTTTGAACGAAGCATATGAAATTAAATTTCCCTGTTGAACTGCTTTGTAATCGCGACTAAAATATTCATACGTATATTGTGCGGAGTACGTACTACCTACCGAGTAAACGAGTACAGCCGTGGAGAACGCAGTGTGGGCCCCAGGCAGGATAGATATCAAACGATTCTTAATTTGCTAAAATACGGTGTCGTCAGTTTCCCTCACATAGCACACTACCTTGGATGATTGACACAATAATTAATGTACAAATTGTCGATAACCTGAATTTGGCCGAACATCCCCATACTCTCATGTTTCTACTTTGATTTTTCGTTTGTTTTGCTGTCAGTTATTTGAGAAAAAACGCAGCGTTTAATGGGAGACGATACACCATATATGACCGAGCTATGCTATCCACAATATACATACATATATATATATATATATATGAATTCATTTATGTTTATGTCACTGTGTATGTGTGCATGTGTGTGTGTGTGTGTAGTCTTTATGCATGTATGTTTGTTTGTTTGTTTGTTTATTGGGTGGTTCACGACGCACTTTATGCACATTCACGGCTAATGGCGCAACCCATACTGTTTCGCCGGTAGCCCACGTGATTGGGAAATGTCACGATCAGTGCGGGTGTCGAAACCGGGACCTTTGGTACCCAGAGCCCAACACCTTAACCACTCGGCCATCCCCAGCCATCCCCAAGGCGTGGGCTCGCTAATATATGCGGATCCATTACTCTCTAGATGCGTAATGCTCCACTATGCCAGATGTAGATGCTTCCGGCTTTGATTAACATCAGTGACGCTGCACTTGCCTGCCCACGCCTTGAGGCGGTAGCCGGCCCAGACTCCGGCCCGTCGGACCACCGGCGAGTATCTGTGGCACGCGCCACTGGGGGGCGTCAGGACACAACAGGCAACTCAGGGCGTCAGGACACAACACGAAACTCAGAGGGTCAGGACACAACACGAAACTCAGGGCGTCAGGACACAACACGAAACTCAGGGGGTCAGGATACAACACGAAACTCAGGGGGTCAGAACACAACACGCAACTCAGGGCGTCAGGACACAAGAGGCAACTCAGGGGGTCAGAACACAACACGCAACTCAGGGCGTCAGGACACAAGAGGCAACTCAGGGCGTCAGAACACAACACGCAACTCAGGGGTCAGGACACAACACGCAACTCAGTGGGTCAGGACACAACACGAAACTCAGGGCGTCAGGACACAACACGCAACTCAGGGCGTCAGGACACAACACGCAACTCAGGGCGCAACACAACACGGAATCAGGACACACAATCAGGACACAACACGCAACTCAGGGTCAGGAAAAACAAAAATCAGGGCGTCAGGACACAACACCCAACTCAAGGCATCAGGACACAACAGGCAACTCAGGGCGTCAGGACACAACACGCAACTCAGGGCGTCAGGACACAACACGCAACTCAGGGCGTCAGAACACAACACGCAACTCAAGGCATCAGGACACAACACCCAACTCAAGGCATCAGGACACAACACCCAACTCAAGGCGTCAGGACACAACACCCAACTCAAGGCGTCAGGACACAACACGGAACTCAGGGCGTCAGAAACACAACACGGAACTCAGGGCGTCAGAAACACAACACGCAACTCAGGACACAACACACAACAGTCAGGCCACAACACGCAACCGAGGGAGTCAGAACATAATCATGGCCCCCTCAGCACATACAAATGCCAAAATCCCTATGAATCTTTGTGCTGCAAACCCAAAACTAAACACCAGTGATCTATTCTGAGGCCCAAAGCAAACTTTCTTTCCATTCGAACACTAAGCAATCGCGTTTGATCGTTGTTTTACGTTTATAGTTTTACATTCATTTCGTTTGCCTTTTTGTTCGATTAATTTTATCCCTTTCCCTTTTGGTTCTTTTGACTATGACCCCTGAAACAGTAGCTTTCTCAAGTTGGTTTTGTACCATCGTCCCGTTGACTCTTAGTTCTTTTAACTTTTTTCATGTTTCGTTTGTCGTCTGTTTGACTGGTATTCCCTGACTTTTATTCATTTAGCGTTTGCACTTCGAACATCTGGCCCGTGCAACTTTCATTCTGTTCACCGTAATCCCTTTGTATTTCTTCACATTGGACGTTTTGCCATTTGAGCCTCTGTTCTTTGACTGGATGCCTTTGGCTTCTCGAGAGGGCGCCGCACGACCGCCCCGACTGTGACGTCACGAGCAACGACAGGGTCCGACGGGCTGTTAGCTGCACCTCGCTGGTGTTGTGGAGGTGGCGAAAGAGTGTCCTACCGATGGTTGCATCCCAACACCCGCCGGCTCTCCACTTCTGGGCACTGATTGGTGGATGGTGGCAAAGTGCTCCCTTCTGCCTCTGCAAACTCGGCTGGCTCTGAGAACGTCGCTGAAAGTAGTCGGCCGGCCAGCTTATGCAAATCGGGAACACTTTACACTGAAAGCCTTCCATGATGACACGCGCTGCGGACTGGTCGGCGTCGGACGGTGGCCAAACCCCCCCCCCCCCCCACCCATCCATCGACGCCAGTGCTTGGCATGCGAGCACTGAACGTGCCCACCTGCCTGACCTGCACCTGGCTAAAGTCCATTGCTGTAAACCCTGAGCAGCCTGCCTGCCTGAGCCGCACCTGACTGAAGCCGCTGCTGTGACTATTGAGCAGCCTGCCTGACCTGCACCTGACTGAAGCCGCTGCTGTGACTATTGAGCAGCCCGCCTGCCTGAGCCGCACCTGACTGAAGCCGCTGCTGTGACTATTGAGCAGCCTGCCTGAGCCGCACCTGACTGAAGCCGCTGCTGTGACTATTGAGCAGCCCGCCTGCCTGATCTGCACCTGGCTGAAACCGCTGCTGTGACTATAGCAGCCCGCCTGCCTGACCTGCACCTGACTGAAGCCACTGCTGTGACTATTGAGCAGCCTGCCTGCCTGACCTGCACCTGACTGAAGCCGCTGCTGTGACTATTGAGCAGCCTGCCTGCCTGACCCGCACCTGACTGAAGCCGCTGCTGTGACTATTGAGCAGCCCGCCTGCCTGACCTGCACCTGACTGAAGCCGCTGCTGTGACTATTGAGCAGCCTGCCTGACCTGCACCTGACTGAAGCCTCTGCTGTGACTATTGAGCAGCCTGCCTGCCTGACCTGCACCTGACTGAAGCCGCTGCTGTGACTATTGAGCAGCCCGCCTGCCTGACCTGCACCTGACTGAAGCCGCTGCTGTGACTATTGAGCAGCCCGCCTGCCTGAGCCGCACCTGACTGAAGCCGCTGCTGTGACTATTGAGCAGCCTGCCTGCCTGACCTGCACCTGACTGAAGCCTCTGCTGTGACTATTGAGCAGCCAGCCTGCCTGACCTGCACCTGACTGAAGCCGCTGCTGTGACTATTGAGCAGCCAGCCTGCCTGACCTGCACCTGACTGAAGCCGCCGCTGTGGCTATTGAGCAGCCTGCCTGAGCCGCACCTGACTGAAGCCGCTGCTGTGACCATTGAGCAGCCTGCCTGCCTGACCTGCACCTGACTGAAGCTGCTGCTGTGACTATTGAGCAGCCAGCCTGCCTGACCTGCACCTGACTGAAGCCGCTGCTGTGACTATTGAGCAGCCCGCCTGCCTGACCTGCACCTGACTGAAGCCGCTGCTGTGACTATTGAGCAGCCTGCCTGCCTGACCCGCACCTGACTGAAGCCTCTGCGGCAGCCAGCCGGCACTGGCGCCGTCGGCCCGGCTCCGGCGACTGGCGCTCCGCCCCCGGCTACTGGATGACTCGACACCGATGGCTATCTGCAGTGGCCGGGCGGACGCCCGAGGGCGCCGTCACCGTCACGAGCTGTCGGTAGCCGGGCTGGGCCGGGCCGGCGGAGGCGGCGCGAGCGTCCGTCCCGCGGGCTCTGGCTCGAGACTGTTGGCGGCGAGCGGCGAGCTTGGGTTCAGTCCACCGGGTCCGCTTCAGACGCCGTTAGATGGGATTCAATCTTTGTCGGAGTGCTAGACGGCCCTACGAGGAGGTAGCTCCACCCGAATTGTGCCGCCGACCGAGGACCGCTGATTGGGGCACATCGGCACATTCCGCTCGTCGCACGCGCGCCACGAATAGTGTCCGACTGAGTGTGGACTGATCAGCCAAGCGTCGGGTCGTCGCGCAGCTTTGGTGCCTATTTCTCACGGCATTCTTTTTTTCAGGTTATTGGCTGGTGATGCCGAGGAATTTTATCTGCAGCCCGTCGGGTGACGGGTAAAGTCTGAAGCGAATTCCTCATTCGCTGATGCCGGCACACCGGTCTCGCAGCTGGGTGCTTAATTAATTTCCCAGCATGAGCATTTCGTCATGGGGAATCAATCGAAAACTCATCAGCTGGTTCATTTTGTTTGTACGACGAATGACAAATAATGGAGCGAAGCACAGTACACACGTTAAACCACTTCATAGAACGGCGCACGTTCTAGTTCGGTACACACAGAGCGGATTCATGGTCCCACAACTGAATTGATAGTGCCTGGAGGGGAAGTTCATAGAAGATCGCTGCTTGCCGTAGTGTCTCGTCCTGAGAATACCTGGGTAGCCGGTGCACTACTCGGCTGCTACACCATCCATGTCCTAATGTCCAGCCCTGAGAATACCCGGGTGGCGGTCACGGGCGGTATGTAGGTCGGGGTGGCCCGGGCGTTTTATCGGGTGGTCGGTGCACTATTCGGTTGCACACACTCATGTCATAATGTCCAGCCCTGAGAATACCGGGTGGTCGGTGCACTACTGGCTGCTCACCATCCATGTCATAATGTCAGCCCGAGAATACCTGGGTGGTCGGTGCACTACTCGGCTGCTACACCATCCATGTCCTAATGTCCAGCCCTGAGAATACCCGGGTGGTCGGTGCACTACTCGGCTGCTACACCATCCATGTCCTAATGTCCAGCCCTGAGAATACCCGGGTGGTCGGTGCACTACTGGGCTGCTACACCATTCATGTCATAATGTCCAGCCCTGAGAATACCCGGGTGGTCGGTGCACTACTCGGCTGCTGCGCCATCCGTGTCGTAAAGTGCCGTCCAGAGCGTGTCCAGGTGGTCGTGACGGCACACCACCGCCTCGGTCCATCGAGCGGCGCGCCACCATCACCTCGTCCGGATAATGGCAACAGGGCGTCGGCCGCCGGCACGTCGTCCCGAATACCGCTCCGGCCGCCCAGGGGTGGCGAAAACACGGCCGCACGGCCGGCGCACACGATCGGGCCGCGATAGCGTCGCGACGGCACGATAGCCGTGACAAATGGCGACGACCCGGCCGGCACCTACGGCCCGTCGCCGGCTTTATTCGCCTTCTGACGACTTGGTTGTGTGTTCTGCGAGAACGAAACCCACGGCCAGTCGGGGCCTGTTGCTAACGACCAATTACAGTCAGCTTTATACACACGAGGTGGCCAAATAATGCACACGAACGCAGATGAAAACTAGCTTGTCTCTTCTGGTGAGAAAAAAATGCCGAGCAGCCAAGCATGATCATGAAAGAAAAGAAATATGCAAAGGGGTAAAAGACAGAGGGAGATGGGCATATATATGCATACATTTATATAATTTATTCACACACACACACACACACACACATACATATATATATATATATATATATATATATATATATATATATATATATATATATATATATATATATAAACACACACACACACACACACACACACACACATTTACACACACACACACACACACACACACATACACACACACACACATATAATAAATATATATATATATATATATATATATATATATATATATACGACTCTACACTACGAATGCCCGTAGAACACGACGAACATGCTCCTCTAGAAGGCAATGGGAAAAGGGTGCAGTTATTGCACGTGCAGATAACTTGTGGCAGACACTGACCGCCACTTCGGGCGATGATTCACGCAATGTTTTGACTTCAAAGATGTAGTGCATGAGGCATCTAGGCCATGCATGCATGATGTCGATCAGCTGACCTATCTAGATATATGTACATGTATATATGCATATATACATACATATATATATATATATATATATATATATATATATATATATATATATATATATATATATATATATATATATATATATATATATATATACATATAATATATTTACATGTATCTAGATATATGTACATGTATATATGCATATATACATACATATATATATATATATATATATATATATATATATATATATATATATATATATATATATATATATATATATATATATATATATATATATATATATATATATATATATATATATATATATATATACATATATTTATATAGGTCAGCTGATCGAGATCATGCATGCATGTCCTAGGTGCCTGCATGCGCTACATCTTTGAAGTCAACACATTGCGTGAATCATCACTGGGAGGGGCGGTCAGTGTCTACCACAAGTTAACTGCACGTGCAATAACTGCACACACACCACCATTTTTCCCACTGCCTTCTAGAGGAGTATGCTCGTCGTGTTCTACAGAAATTCGTTGTCAAACAGCGCCCAAGCAACAGCCATCAACAATCACAGTGTGACAGAAGCTGGCGTAGTTGGAATGCTCATATAGAGGCCAAGCATTTGTGGATATGCTTATTCATTGCAAATACGAAAATATTTGTGATGAAGCAGTTGACTTGGGTTACTGATCAATGAGATCATTGTTCAGTAACCCAAGTCAACTCGAAGCGCATCGGTGTTTCACGATTCATAGTGTACTGTAGCTATTCAAACTCGGACAGTTTGATATTTAAGAGGGGCTAACCATGCCTGACGCTGTCCACACAGACAACAGTTAATGATGTTGCTCCCACGGTGGAACACGCCTAACCGGTTCGCCCATTCGCATCAGTTGTGTCTCTGCAGCCCTTTGTCACGTGACGGACATCTCCGTCTGCAGATGGACATCCTGACCACCCTGCTCTCCGGCTGACGAAGGGGCGGTTTTGTCCGGAGCCAGCCCACCCACGACCCGGCTACGACCCAGCCGCCGCCCACGTCTGGCGGTATTTACGACTCATGCTCCCGGGTCGCGTGGGCAGGCGATACCCATCGGACAAGCCGACGTGGCTGGACCTGATCGGCCCTTCCGTGTCGGTGCCGCCTGGTGGACGCCGCCGGGAGTGTGTCGGCGACCAGATACAGATCAAAGGTGCGACTCGAGGGTGATCTGCTACAATGTTCGCCGGTGGGGAGTGCGAGGAAGAATTATCAGTTGCAAGGCTCACCGGTGGGGAGTGAGAAGAAGAAGTATCAGTTGCAATGTTCCCCAATGGAGAGTGAGAAGAAGAAGAATCAGGTACAATGTTCGCCGGTGGGGAGTGAGAAGAACATAAGGCATGTGGGACGAAGAGATAGATTCGCTTTTTTTGTGTCGTTCGTTATCTGGCGTGAGTTATTGAGCACGATATGGGATCCATAATCGACGACCGGCAAGGAGATCTGGAATAATTCTCCGTTATTGCATCTGACACTCAGCTCGCATTATTCTCCATGTATTTTTTGTGTTTGATAACTCCGGTTACAATATTTGTATGGCTTTATAACTCTGCTCACCACAGCCAATCACTATACATCGGACTTTAACACGCGCCCTGGAGGGGGGGAGGGGGCAAAATACGCCCACCCCTCCGATTTTTCGTAGATAACTCCAGATTTTACCGGCCGATATGCACTATTGTTTGTCTACCTACCAATAAATGACCGGCGCGTTGTTTGAAGTAAGAAAAATGAAAATCGACCGAAAATATTTCGAGTTAAGAGTCGCTAAAGTAAAAAACATTTCCCAGCGCCAGATCACAAATATCGTCGCTGATGCGCTTCCGGTATATTAGCAAAAAGGAAGTGTTCTTGGCAAAACTAGCAACTTGTTTGATGTACATTCTCATGCTACATTGTTCCAGAGTCATGTCAAGTCACCGAGGTCAAGTCAGGTCAAGTTCATAACAGGTTAACACACGCCCTAGGGGGGTATGACGAAATCCGCCAATCCTTCCTATTATTCGTGCATAACTCCATATTGTTCCGGCCGATATACGCCAAATTTATCGCGTACCTGCTTAGAAATGACCGGCGCATTGTTTAAAGCAAGAAAAGTGGAAATCAGCCGAGAAGTTTTCAAGTTAGGGGTCGTTAAAGTAAAAACAATTCACAGCGTCAGACCACAAAAATCGGCGCTGATGCGCTTCCCGTATATTGGCAATAGGGAAGTGTTCTTGACAACACTAGCGACTTGTTTGATGCATATTGTTATGCTATATGATTTAAAAGTCATGTTAGGTCGCCGAGGTCAAGTCAGGTCAAGTTCATGACAGGCTAATGGAGCCAAACTTGGTCAACTGGAATGTGTCATAAATGCAAATGATTGTCATGCGATTGATGTCACTTTACATGTTACTCCTTATACATCCCGAAATATACTGTTTGTCGTTGTGTGCCTAAGCATTTCCATACTTTATTCATGTATTTCACTCCTTTATTTGCGAAGCCGATTGTGCCGAGCCGCCCAACGGAGCAGTCGGGATGGGAGCCCGGTTCGGGTAACTGGAGCAGGTAATGACCTAATAAAGTGCTCCTATATAGGTGACCTGAGGTCAAATGGCGGATCTGACATCTGTATTGCATCATTAGTAATGTCCAAAACATCATTAATGCCAATTTTGGAGCATTTAAATACAACCACAGCGATCCATAACAATGACAAGCCAAGCCACGCAAAACCAGAAAATTGTGTTATTTTGACCTCATTTGTCCTTCAAGATATTGACCTAAGGTCATGAACTTTGCACACAATAGAGTTCACTATCGTGCCCATCCACCCTGTGAATTTCGTTGCTCTAGCCTTTATAGGAGCTGAGATCTTAGGGGGGGGGGGGGGCGAAAGCCACCCCCCTCCAGGGCGCGTTATTTTCAGAGGCCCTCCAGGGCGCGTGTTTATAGCCCGCCGTCTTTCCGGATGGCGTGGAACCTATGTTGACTCTTGACACATTAAGCGGCTCTCTATCGTTAGACTTCTCCAATATCAGTTGCGACTGCAATATCACTCCAATATCGCGTGCGTCAGCAGGCATGAACCCTGGCAGTTACGCCAACAACTTCACGCAGAAGTCATCAGCGTATTCATACACACGGTCCTATTCGAACGGTCAACGTTCGCAAGCTACCTGGGTCACGACCTGGAGGAAATCATCTGGATGTTTAGCCATCCATCAGAGAGTGGGGCGAACTTTCAACCACAGTCGCAGTGAAATGGCGCGTTAACACCTCTACCACAGAGCTATTGTCGTCAGTCGTCTTGGAGGCCAATCTGGTGTGAGGAGACACGGCTGGTGCCAATCTGGCCCGTCGGCCTGATGGTTCGGGTGGGGGTGGGGGTGGGGGGGGGGGGGGGAGGGTGGCTGACGTGTCTGACGTTAGCGTATTGTCGCGTTGCATGGACGTTCGACGGCTGGGAAATCCATGCAGATGCGAGCGCCATTAATGGTGACAGAGCGCACTACAAAGTTTCCAACTACCACGGCGGCAATCGCCACGCTATCTGTTGCGTCGGCTGTGTTGAAGCACCTGGTCAGCCTTTCCTTGGTCTACCATCACCTGTCCCTTCTCACATCCTCGAAGTGGTATGCTGAACAGGTGCCGGCATAGCGCAGTACTTCTAAGCTGCCCAGTCTGCACACTCACAAATCACTTCAAGTTTGTCCGGTTCTAACTCCACAGTTATTCTGTATGCTAACAGCCACGGACCACTTGATTTCACATGCACCTATGCAAAATGAAACCATCCGTGACACCGGCACGGCCGATGAAGCATTAACACAGCTGCTAACGGGACCAGGCACGCGATTTTCAAGTGGTATGACCACTGCCAGGCGGTAGTTCAATTGTAGCTAGGAATCGCCGCGTAGATAATTTTGTTGCCTATCTACTTGCGTTTATTCTGTGACATCGCGTCCAATTCGAGAAACGGAGAGCCGTGACTTCTCTAGAGACATTTCATGCATTCTTTGTTGACGGTTCGTTCCGTGCGATCCTCTTTGGCAACGGACATCACACATCGATAAAAGCAAGAGCCTGAAAATTACATCGCGATGAAGCACCAGGACTCCACCCGCCGGCGCGCTATAATTGCCGAGTGGGTCTCCCAGATAAACCGAGATCAAAGGCGCCCGATCGCTCCCACTCCGACAAAAACACAAACAGGACGCGGCGGTTGATTTCGTGCCCAGCGCCAGCCGCTTGGTAGCCATACAGCGGCATGATTCTTCGACAAGCGTGCCGGGTGTAAAACTCCAGCACCGTTCAAGATCACCCATATACCCCTCCGAAGTACCAGTCGGCACATAAACCTGATTTCCAGCCGCCCGCTACGCGACCGGCGCGTCCCCACTGCGGCACACGACCCGGGCCGGTGCGCCAGAATAGCCGCCCAGCCGTCAGCTCAGTGGCGCCACATTTCAGGCGCGCCAGCCGACGAGAGGGACGTGAATGGCGCGCCGGCGCCGTGTTCCGCCGCACCGTCCACGTGATGCCGTAAACACGGCCGCCAGATCCGGCCGTGAGAGGTGCTCCGTGGTGGGAACACCTCTCACGGCCGCGAGACCTGGCTGTGAGAGGTGCTCCGTGGTGGGAACACCTCTCACGGATGCGAGACCTAACTGTGAGAGGTGCTCCATGGTGGGGAACACCTCTCACGGCCTCGAGACCTGGCTTTGAGATGGGTTCCGTGGTGGGGAACACCTCTCACGGCCGCGAGGCATAGCCGTGAGTGGTACTCCATGGTGGGGAACACCTCTCACGGCCTCGAGACCTGGCTTTGAGATGGGTTCCGTGGTGGGGAACACCTCTCACGGCCGCGAGGCATAGCCGTGAGTGGTACTCCATGGTGGGAAACAGAGGTACTCATCGTTCTTTCTGCTTGAATGTAATCTTGGGAGAGCCCCATGGACTTGCTTACTTCCCTGTGACTTGTGGCTACATGTTGATCCGCTACCTTGGCCATGACCAGGAGGCTTCATGCTGTTCTAGATCATATTTAAGGGATTGCTACTGGATAAATATACTTTTGGTTTGCGATAAATATAAGCTAGAAGGATGGAAGCGCTTTCTAGATACAGGAACGTTTCATCAATCTCATCATATACATATAGAATGCTTGAGTCTGCATATCATATGGATTTAGAAAAGCGTCAGAAAATCGGCTCCACCAACTAGTTACGCATGTAGGATGTTTGAAAGATTTGTTTTCTTTAATAAAAAGAACGTGCTAAAATAAAACTGGGTGAAACCAGAACACTGACAATAAGTGATGTGGACATGAAAACATTTTCTTCATGTTCATGCTCAATATGAACGAAGAATGGAAAAGGTTGGAAAGTTTAGGAAACGTTCATGCTAAAGATATCAAGAGGAGCAAGGACGCATGAAGTGACAAGCAGCAGAAGAAGCGAGGGCAGCCTCCGTCCGTGTCAACGCCTATGCTAACTAGCGAACGATCTGAATGATCATGTGGAGAAAGTGAAGCCCAGCGTAGAAAGTTCCGAAGAGTGGCACTATGCCAACTGACATTCCTAGCATTCCTTGTTTGTTCATATATTTCACACATCATGGCACATATGTAACATGGAAAATTTTGCGATTGGCACAAAATACCAAGTTGGTCTTGAATTCAGGTACCTCTCACAACAACTCTCAACCAACAAAAATGTTAACTACCGACACGATGCTACAATCACTGCCCGCCATCCCGCCCCATCGCAACACAAAACATGCGCCCATGTGCGGTACACAACACCACGCCTGCACCCGGTAGCACCTGCTTAGTTCCCAAGGTTAGTTTGTTGCGTAAAAGCGTTTTGTGTTTACAACAGACATTTGGAATGCCAATGCAACACCCTGTGCAAGGCTCTTTCTGAGACCATCTTCAAAAATAAGTGTTGGTGAGATCTCCTTTTCAGTTAAGTTAGTAAGCATATCTGTTGTGCTGTGAAGTTTGGTGAATAGTATTTTTATATGGTACGCGAAAAGGGGACGGCGAACGGTACTAGGTCAATGCATTTCATATTTCTGTGTTTACGCAATATTCAAGAGTTTGAGTCGATTTTCGCAAGTTGTAGATGAAAATATATTTTCAACACAAATATGGGAGCACTTATTGGCCAGCTGAAACAAGATTTACACTCATTGAATTTGAGGTTGAATGTATAGCATGTGTAATCTAAAAGTGATAGTTGTAATTTTCGAAATGACAACTTTTTTGGACTCCGCTGATTTAGGGAATGTATTCCGGAGATAACCAGGGTGGATGTAGCTGCTTGTCAAATCCGCTACGTGCTGCGCCATGAGGTGTCGTGGGCTGTACCAGCAGATGGTAAAATGCGCTGCAGACAATCACATTAGGTATTTAACCGTCCTTATTCAAACGAGCCTCACGTCACGAGGTAATCAACACATGCGATATTCCATCAGTTCCATAAACTCTCAGCTCCATTGGGAAGAGTCACACCGATCGTCTGTCGGCCATAGGGGGACTCAGCAGCAGGTGGAACATGAGTGGAGTCGATGTGTGCTAGGAGCAGAATATGCCGACAGTTCCGGAGACCTACCAGGGCCCGAAGATCTGCTGGGGCCCAGAGACCTGCTGAGGCTCGTAAACTTGCTGGTCCCGGATTCATGTTGGGGCCCGGAGACCTGCCGGGGCCCGGATACCTGCTGGGCTCGGGTGCCTTTTGGGGCCCTGCTATCTGCTGGGGCCCGGAGACCTGCTGGGCCTGAAGTCCAGCTGGGGTCTGGAGACCTGCCGGGGCCCTGTGTGCTCCAGCATTGGCTCCATCTGTTGTCGGCCGGCCACGGCGGCTGTGGCGCCCGGTGTGCTCGGCTGCCCAGTGTAGCAGTACTGGCGGCAGACGACACACCCCCCCCACCCCACTCTCAGACGGTGGCTGTGGTGCCCGGTGCGCTCGGCTGCCCGGTGTAGCGGCGCCTGTGCACGGCGGCGCGCTCGGCACGCGACGTGGCTGGGTGACGTGCCGGCGCTTCAGAGCGGAAGCTGTCTGCCGGTGGGTTTCTGATCATCAGAACCGACCTGGGCGCGTGGCGGAGAGCTACGGCCCGCGTCTGCTACTCGACTGCTCTGGTCGGAGGCGCTGGGGAGTCGCTGCCTGCGGTTGATCCTTTTAGTGTGGTTCTCAAATGGGAGCGGAGACAAATCGGTTGATGCACTCGTAGATCATGGATTTGTACCTCCGCCGTCGTCCTCCTTATTGCGATTTTTTTTTTCGGGGGATCGGAGCAGATCCATTTGTATTCGTCCGCGTGCATGGGAGACGAGAAGTGACAAAACTTCCTGTGCCCGACCAAACTGCAGCTACAATTATTGTATCCGGTGCCTGACCAAGCTACAGCTGCCACTGATGTATCTGGTGTCTGGCCAGACTACAGCTGCCACTGATGTATCCGGTGTCTGGCCAGACTACGGTTGCCACTGATGTATCTGGTGTCTGGCCAGACTACGGCTGCCACTGATGTATCCGCTGCCTGGACAGGCTGCAGCTGCCACTGATGTATCTGGTACCTGGACAGGCTGCAGCTGCCAATGAAATTTGAAAACATTTAGGAAACATCGAGTTTTAACCTGGCGCTAACCGAAACATCGGATTCGTCATTGAACATTCAACGTGATGACTTCGCCGTTGTGGCTCTTCCCCAATACTGGTCGCATGAACGGCGGGTGGTGTCCACCAGATGGAATGGCTGACAAGAGGCATTTGATGGATGACGGTGAAGTGTTCATGGTCAAGCGCCTAGCAGATAGCGTGCAAGAAACCTTAGGAGCAGGACGGAATCCTTCGCGTAAGACTCGGCTTGGAAGGCATTATCGACCCATCCATTATGCACAAGGCAGATACTACAGTCGGGCAACTTAACTGACACTAAACATGCAATGGCCGAGGTCAGTGTTCCGCGCACAAACCGCCAACTCCGTCGTGTTTGTGTCGTTCTGCCGACTATTTGCGCCGTTTGGCACACGCCCGAGCGACACTGCACTGCGCGTGGAGTGGTGCCAACTGGTGGTGCCAATAGCGGGCTCGTAAGCGGTGCCACCCACGCGACGGCCGTCACGAGGTCGGGCCCGGTGACCCTGTCTGAGAAGCGTGCGCTGTGTCGATGGCGCGTGACCCGCACGGTCAGATGCAGCCGCGATACCGCCTGCGAGAGACATCGGACGCGGCCGATTGATGGGGCACTGTCACGCAGAGTACGAAACACTCATCAGTCTCGGGCTCGGAAACGTCGGACAGAGGTCGTCAGCGGAACAGTGAAGGATGCCCGACACGTGCCACCGATAGCAGCCGCAGAAGAAGAAACAAGTCGTGAACTGGTAATGACCAGAAAAAACGGCACACTTATAGATCGGAACAACTCATTCACATACATGGAATAAGTCACCAGCTTGGTGCCTGACAATCCCATTATTGAACTGGACATATACCGCTGCCTTTCGACCAGAAAGATAGTCAAATCCAGTTAACCTAAGGGCAAATTCAACACGCTGAGCAAGGTACCGCTACACACACTGATCGTTTGTCTATGCAGTTTACTATGTGGTGTCCCGGTCAGGGTCCAATCGACGAGGTTGTGGCGCTGAGCCAGCGGGTCAAACCGCAGTTGAGTTAAGTCAATAACGCCGAATCAAGCGCTGCTGCCGGCGCTGGACGTTCTGTGCGAGACGGTTCAGCTCGCATCTCACCGCGGCCAAGCCACGCTTCGCCTGACACCCATGCCACCACATGTCCGACGCTGACAGGGGGGGGCGGCGGAAACGGCTGGCGGAAACTCAGGTGTGCAGAACGCCCCTCCCTCGTCCGGACGTGCCGGCTAACGACCAACGACACCGGTCGTTATGCCCAGAATCGATACCACAGTAGGGCGGCTCCGGCCGTCCATCGATACCACAGTAGGGCGGCTCCGGCCGTCCATCGATACCACAGTAGGGCGGCTCCGGCCGTCCATCGATACCACAGTAGGGCGGCTCCGCCTGTCCATCGATACCACAGTAGGGCGGCTCCGCCCGTCCATCGATACCACAGTAGGGTGGCTCCGGCCGTCCATCGATACCACAGTAAGGCGGCTCTGTCCGTACATCGATACCACAGTAGGGCGGCTCCGGCCATCCATCGATACCACAGTAAGGCGGCTCTGTCCGTACATCGATACCACAGTAGGGCGGCTCCGGCCATCCATCGATACCACAGTAGGGCGGCTCCGGCCGTCCATCGATACCACAGATCTGGCTCCCTTACATCGATACCACAGTAGGGCGGCTCCGCCCGTCCATCGATACCACAGTAGGGTGGCTCCGGCCGTCCATCGATACCACAGTAAGGCGGCTCTGCTACATATACCAGAGGCTCCGCCCGTCCATCGATACCACAGTAAGGCGGCTCTGTCCGTACATCGATACCACAGTAGGGCGGCTCCGGCCATCCATCGATACCACAGTAGGGCGGCTCCGGCCGTCCATCAACTATCTCCGCTGGCCGCATTATCCAGACAATTTGACCGAATTCCAGCAGGGCAAACCGAAGAAGCATTATCTAGACAAACAGAGCAAACACAATCGGCATAAGAGGCAACACAATTAACGTACGCGGTGCGTACACGCTCCAGATATGTCAAACTAGCGCCAAATAAACCGAATATACCAGGCGAGCAAACGAGGGTGGTGTAGCTAAAAGTGAACCGAAGAGAAAATCAAAGCAAATACAAGCCAAGGAAATCGGGCAAACACCGCCCAGACAAAACAACCAAGCAATGAAGCGAACACAATCCAAACAAGAGAAAGCAACGCTGGCAAACCAGATAAACACAAACAATCCAAACCGGACAAACACGGACCAGCAAGGCGGACCAAGCACGAGGAAGAAAACAATTCGGCCAAACTAAACGCAAATGCAGCCAGCTCAGTAAATTATGCTGGCGACCGGAGCAAACACAACGCAGGCAGGCTGACTGAAAGCAACCCTGACAAACGGGGAGTGGGCAATGGCCATAGGCGGTGTTCGCTGCTGTCGTGTTATCGCAGGCGGCTGGTGTTGCCAGATGCCGCCGGCCAGTGGAGCGTGCACGGCGGCAGGGGGGGGGGGGTCCAGCGCGTGCCGGCTGCCCGCCCCCTCCGAGGCCGACGGATGTGCCATCTGCCGCCAGTTTAAACGGCCACAAACGGAAACGGTCCGACCCGGAACGCCGGGACGTCCGACGAGTTGAAGTAACGTGAAAGGTGTCGACGGCGTGCGGTGTGATGTTGGCAGGTGGCATTGGTAGGTGTAGTGCTTGACTACGCTCCTATTGCAATAAATACCGAAGGTTGACCATAGCGATAGGGACCTAAGGGAGGTCGGCGTTTTTGACTGACTTGACATCCCTTTGTCTATTTATCAAGGTTGTTACCTCTCTCAGTCGGCAATAATCTTGTTTCTCTGATTTGGCGTCTTTCTCAGACTTCTGGAAGAAACTTCTATAAGAGACTGTGGTGGCCGTATCACATCACGCAAATTACACGACTTCTTTGTTCTTAATTCTCACTACTTCCCCACGACATAAAATATGCTCCATATATGGACACCGAAAGGCCATAGTTTCGCCGTCCCCCTCCTCCGAAAGGTCAATACTGCCATGACTGTTAGTTGGTATAACTATTTTGAAGGGGATTACTCCATCATTTTTTCATAATTAGCTTTAACTCCGTGAAGAAGTCAACAGGATTTATACTTCAGTAGGATATTAAATCAATCACCATGGTTTGAGATGTCGCTGGTGTTTAGCTTTGACCGAGGTCTACGAACGAAGCGTCTTACTTCAAGTATCAAATGAAAATAAAATTGAGTAGCCCAACCGGACTGGTCATGACAAGCTTGACAGACGTAACTTTGCAGCAACCTACCCTGGAATCACGAGAGAAACAGAGAAAGAGTGCTTCCATTTGCTAATCATTGCATGATAAGAAATTACGAGATATACCATGTCTATGTTTTAAAGCATGCTTTTTCTCACCATTATACAGATGCCTACTATTCCTTTGCGACGAGGAATGTGAGCAGCGCATCTCGTGGTTTACTAACAGTTCTCTGGCATCAAAACTGTACAAATGTATGTAGTAAATGTAAAATACTTGAGACAGTGATCAGTAATCATACAGTAATCACATTGACATGGGACCTCAGCATGAGTTTGCTTCAGACATGTATGTTGCCATTTCACAGCCACATGATTAACTGAAAGCCTGAGTATCAGCAATGCATTGAAAATGCCTATTGCTTGGGTACGAAATGTCGGAATGTGAACTGAATACGCCAAAAATTGCCTACAATTCTTGCAGCTTGGAAGAGATGCATCTTGCTACTCTTATCTCAAGATCAACCGGAGTACATTGAGGAATCTTATTGGTTTTACCGAACTACATCATATTCTACACAAGACAAAGTTGTGATTTCATCTTCATCCTTTCCACGTTCCTCCTCCACAAACCACACGAAGCTCTTACCAGAGACCTTATCAAACTCGCAAGAAATAAACCCAACGCTTTGCGTGTAAACACCAATGCGCATGACACTAAAACACACTACATGCTCTTAGTATTTTTTCTTGTAATGCCCTGTGGAGTTTTAAAGAGATAAATCAACGACAGGGTGCACACGGCACATCAATCATTTCATGACTGAGAATAATCACCACTGTGGTTAGGCATTATCATGCCATCTATGAACGATACCCATGCATCATATTTGCAAGCTGGGCCATCACTGATTTATCGTCAAGCATGGATGCCCGCCTAATGGGCCTCCTACGGTGCTCAATTAGACCAAATGGTGCTCTCGAACCACCCAAAGCGGACACCGCTCAGACATGCTCCGATGACTGCGAACAACAGGTTCCCACCACCGCTCCCGTGCGAACGCTGCACATCTCCGTTCCGGGTAAAGCTGATTTGCTAAAGGGACAAAAAATGAAATACCGTACATTGCTTAAGCGTCCAATTACAAGATGTAATCGTACGCGGATACACTGAAATACATCTTGCTCAAGGTAGCTCATCCTATGTAAGCAATCGCTAAACAATATGGCAGACAAGAAACGAATTAGAGCAAAAGCGTGTGGCATGTCATTGCTCTCGCGGCACCCTCACATGACTGGACGGGTGTATGGGCAGGTATGGACAGGTATGGATGAGCGTAAGGACATGTACGGACAGCTATTAACGAGCGCACGCTGATGCAGATGATTGGTGTTCAATAAAGACGCTAATAGCAATTAATATTTGATTGCTTATCCGTGCGTGAAGTTCCATTATGCTAAAACGATATTTTCCCGCACATTGGCTTGTGTTTGCCCACATTATGAGCGAGACAGCTCATCGTAAATCTATCGGTTGGCTTATTGCAGCTGTGGCATACAGTTGTTCGCAAGTTGCAATCCAGCCTTTACGATGCAGTCAGCAATCTGATAACGCTATCTTTTGTTTTCTAGTTGCAGGACCCAGTAGTGCATGCTTCGGTCGGAGTGGTACGAATTGCTCTATTGTTGGGAAGGATTTCATTTCAGTATTCGAGCAACTATATGAAGCGGAATGTCGAGACGGTAGGTAGCCAATTGAATTATTCGCATGTGCTACACTACTACACTGCTGCATTGCTACACTACTGCATTACTACATTGCTGCATTGCTGCTGTGCTGCACTGCTGCGCTACTGCACTGATTGGTGCACTTTTCAAAGTGCACCAATCATAACGTAGCTGGAAGTTGATAGTTGTTACCATGAAAACAACCATGATTGCCATAACATAGAGAGGTGCAAGGTTTAGCTTGAGTTTGCATCGTTTTGACCGCGATGAGCATAAACACCTACCTATGTTAACTTGTCTGGTAAAGGGATCGGCTAACGTGTTCCATCCCTAAGCGACGACGGTATCGCAGAAGCGGAGTGAAGCCCACCAGAGCATGACAGCTAGCAGTTTTTTTAACATACGCACTATCCGGATTCTAACCAACATCGCTTTCCTGGCATAGCAAGGATGATTGAGTGATTCACCTAATCTTTTGGATGTGTAGCAGTAAGCCGATAAAATTTTGTTCGCATGTTGTGTTTGGACTAGTAAATCACTGTTTCTCGTGTTCAAAATGACATGACCAATGATCCGTCATGCATGATGACTGAAATATGCATCTCGTTCCGTGTTATCTCCTCGTGTTGATGTAGTCCCTCCACTTCATGATTTGTGCAGTATGAACAGCTTTAGGTGACAGGTCTAATCCTTTCGATACTTTATCTTTCACCAGCATTCTTCCAAATCTTTCCTAATTTCATATTTGAAGTTTCATCATACATGCGCACATGTGTGTGCGACTGTGTGCAGTTGTGCGTGTCTGCGTGAATGTCTCTGTGTGCATGTTTTTGTTTGCTTGCACATGACAAATTTCCCCGGCACGGGGAAACGACTTCACCTCTCGTGCTTTTCGGCGATAGGGAAAGAAAACGTAACGAATACAGCAGCAGCTAGCTTCAGATTACGCGCGGTCCATGCACTGGGTGAGGTCAAAGCGGTCAAAGTAGAAATAAGTTCGATCGCTGGTAGCTTTTTCTGCGACACATCAATTTGATTCAAATTTGACGACCTTGTAGTGTTTGACGAATCCAACAATTTGCATCCTTCAGATTTTCCGGGAAACATAAGATCTGAGGAAAATTGACATCTCTTTCAGAGTTAAACTAATGTGGGTAATTTATAAGAAGCTGCGATGCGTTTTATGACATGGCCCATGGCATATAGTATCATGATCTGACCAGGAAACTCATGACCTCGGATCAGGTCACGACACAGTCATTGGAATGCATGTTGACGAAAATACATGATTGCTATTGCATTATTCCTATTTCCGTTGAGGCTATGATTTTTTCGCTTCCTTGGCTGCACTCGGGCGCTCATCTCGAATGAAGCAACCACAATTGTTACAGATTCGTTTCTAAAGTAACGCAATTAATCCCAGGTCACCCAATATCAATTATATTTGGTGACTAAATCTGCTGGTGTGAGTGCCTCCTTTGACTTCTAATAATCTATTGTAATGTCCACAAGCCCAAACAGATTTGCAAAACAACTGTGCAAGCATACGCATATGTGCATGTGCCGCCACGTGCTTATGCAGTCTGTGTATGTGTGTGTGTGTATGTGTGTGTGTGTGTGTATGCGTGTGTGTGTGTGTGTACACAATATGTGTATGCAGCTAGGAACGCTTGTGTTGCTTGGTACCGTTTCGTCTGATAACTATATGCATGCTTTACTCGCTTGGTTTCATCTCATCTCAGATTGATGCATGTTTCGTTTGTTATTATTGATCTTGATGTGAACGACATTTTTTACACGTCCTTGTACCATCCAAAAAGCACTCGAAACGATACATTTAGATGCCCAAGGGTAAACACTAACGTGAAATTCAATACCAGCCCGAAAAATGGCCCAAAAGTCACACACACCACAGTAAAAACGGTGAAATAGCCTCAGTAATCTGAGATGAAATAGTGACGTTCGGTGATCTTGACAATGTCAGTTACACAATTCATTCGTTGGGAACACCATATTTAGAGAACTACCAAGAAAACTGCCTCTGCAAACTAACTCCTTTTGTAGATTAAATCACTTTACTTAATATTCTAGCCCCAGAAAACATTAATGTAAGTCTTGTGATGCGAGTTGTCACGACCTTGCGTAGCTTCAGCCTGTTTCCTCTTAAATTGTATATATATATATATATATATATATATATATATATATATATATATATATATATATATATTTGTTTCATCTAAATACCACACATTGGGATAACTTAAGTTGAAGTGGTCATCTTTTCAGATATTGTGGCGAACTTTGATATCATGTGATTCATATCTCTGATGACATTGAAAATGAACAAACGCCCAACATCCTAGGTGCGTTGTTCATGGCTCATCAAGACCTATCCTGTGGCACTTTTTTCTTGCTTTTTCTGTAGGTCTCATAGTTCATGCTGGCGGCAAACTGGCACCATTCCGGGCCACCTCGATGACATCCGTATAGGTAATGGGACATTGAAATGGAACATCACACATGACCGGAAGCTTTGTGGAAACTCCGCAGTAGTGGGGACAAGCACATATCACATCAGTGGGTGAAGAAGTACATTGTAAAAAACAGTACCGAACAAGTCAAAGTGTAATAAGACTTTTTCCCCTATCTGTTGGTATCGGCATTGCGATGTTACCGGCCAATTTTGAGGAGTTGCAGCTAGATTAGTCAACAATAGGCGTCGAGTTCCCCTGAAGAAGCATGTATAACTATGTCTTTCTAGCTGCGGTGCAGAACATGTGCGTATGTTACGTCCCACCGGCATTGACTCACACCATTATCCGCAAATAACGACCTTCTGTAACCACTCATGTATTCCATGTTCACATATCCAACATAACATGATACGGTGTACCCATAGAAATGAACATGCATCTGGGAATCCTTGATGCTTAACACACAACAGGCAAATGCTGCATAACCAGCTCAAATAACGGGAACCCTTTCAAGCGAAAACATCCAAACCTGCGTATATGGTAAAAACGTCACGACGGCACACAATGGCTACCGGGACTGCAATATATACACAAGAACATTATCGTCCCTGGCACTCTGGATCACAGACGAAAGTTGTACACAAATATGACTAGCTTAATGCTGGTGAATCATCACCCAGCCTCGGCCACATTCTGACACATGGCCCAGTTGTGCAGCCCCTCGAGATGTCGTAGCGCACTGGATCATTACATTCTCCGTCCACCAGTTCAAAGCCGCACCAAGTCACGACACACGTCAGCCACCTGCCCCCAACTGCGCGGGATCATCACATCCCCATACCAAACGCTGTTTGGTCATCACGGAATCCTTTGGCACGTTCCGGGCTGTGTTGAGTCACCGCGTTCTTCCTCCACACATTCTGAGCTGTGTTGGTTGATCGCGTTCTTCCTCCACACATTCTGAGCTGTGCTGGTTGACCGCGTTCTTTCTCCACACATTCTGAGCTGTGTTGGGCGACCGCGTTCTTCCTCCACACATTCTGAGCTGTGTTGGGCGACCGCGTTCTTCCTCCACACATTCTGAGCTGTGCTGGTTGATCGCGTTCTTCCTCCACACATTATGAGCTGTGCTGGTTGACCGCGTTTTTCCTTCACACATTCTGAGCTGTGTTGGGTGACCGCGTTCTTCCTCCACACATTCTGAGCTTTGCCGTGTGATCACGCTCTTCCTCCACGCGCTCCGGGCTGTGCTGGGTGCTTACGTGCTTCCCTCATATGTCGTCTGGTGTACCGACGTCAGTACTCAACTGAAACGGTGAAATGCGCTCAATGTTTACCCATGACTCTGCATTAAATGACGCTAAAAATACTTCAAGTGAGCGGGCGAGGCAAAGTTAATGCAATTGTCGACACAATCCCAAAAATATCTGCATCTTACCTTTGCAGAAATAGTATCTGTATCAGAACGCCCAGGGCAGTCATCACCAGCAAGCTTCCACAGATGTTCAGTGGTGCTTGCGCAGATCCTGAACGAAACAATGCAGCATTAGTGACTGATGTGTCAACACAGTAATGCATTAGGGAAGCAAGGAGCTTCGCTGTAGACTAGAGAACAACAGCGTTCAAAATACAGCATAGAGAGTAATGCATACATAGACAGTATTACGCCAACGTGAGCATGACACCACCATTCAGCATGGCTTAGGGGTTGTTAGCTTGCCTCTGTCATCGCAATTTACTCATTCAATAGGTGCTTGCACTGAAAACTGGTAACGTTTAGTACAAGAAATTTCCGCCTTGTTTGTGCTTCCATGACACAAGTAAAGCTTCGACAAAAGACGTGATGAACGGTGGTTCGGCTAGTTGCCGACATATATACACACATGCCAGGTAAAAGAGCTACGTATGCCCATGATCAGCAACATCAACAGTGAAACAGTGGATACGTGAAATGTTTTCCTTACCTGACATTGGCTGTAGAGACAAACCTGCAACATAAATTATGTCACTTACTGCCAAAGCGCACTGGTAGGCGTGGGATGCATTTGGCTTCTTCGGTGAGCCTTTGTCTGCGGTTGCTGCAAATTGATCCACCGAAACTAATTGCAGTGAAGCTTTACTACTAAATTGGCTAAATGTGTTTGGAGAATAAATACAACTACAAATCATACCACCATTTCTGCACTAACTGAACCACAGCATAGTTGCTACTCCTGCACTGGTCCAACCGTAGCGTAGTTCTCATGGAAATACCTGACCAAAAATATCGCTGGAAATGACTGCATTGCATGTGCATCAGGCATGCAATGCTCACATCATGTGAGCCATATTGGCTTAACGCACTCTAAATCTTGATATACTGCGATTGGAGTGACTGAACTCGAATAGTAGCAACATAAATAATGTGACTCAATGTGTTAAAAAAGAAAGGTGGATAAGGAAGAGCAACATACTTGCGTACTGTTCTCTTCGTCCAAAGATAGGCGAACTTGAATAAGAGGCTGACCCTGCAAACGTAAGAAAACCTGTTGTGAAATGAAAGTTAAGTGTACGCAAACATCGTGAATCACTTCGCATTCATCAGTAAGGTGACATCTCTAAAGCTATGCGATTTGATGACACGATATTTTCGATGTAGTTGGCAGAGGGGACAGACGAGCTATGGTTAAAACGGCCTCAAGTCACACGTTCCAGGCCAATCGACGTCCAAGTATCGTGACTCGTCATGTCTATTGAACGTAACTAACGCTAAGAAGCAGACCTGCCCTTTATGACTGCTAGAGAGACAGACAGGGACCCATGTTCTTCCTTTAAAGGAACGCTATGGTTTATTAGCATTGTTTTTTAATCTGTCAAAATCGACCGTCAAATTTAACTGGCCGTGACGTTCATGACCAGGAGTACGCTAACATTCCTATCGAGTTCTTATGCTTGATCGTGACGTTGTTGACCTGGGATATAAGATTCATATATGGAGTTCTTAACCCGTCCCCGTCTCTGGGAGGGGGTCTTCAACCGCCCCCTCAGGTTTTTCGCGGATAGCGAACGAATGACGCGCGGCAGCGCGCCAAAATCTGGCATACCTTTTCCCACATCAATTTGGCATGGCATTTCACAATTGTGAAGTCAGGTCGTCTAGGGTCAACGAGTTAGTCAAGGTCACCTCCAAAAACGTTCAACCAGTCGGCACGCTTTGACGGATAGAGATATTTTAATGAAACTTTTACCATTTGCTTATCTTTGGGGATGCAACAAAATGCAACAACGTACAAGAGGAATTTTAATTTTCCCCCGTTTTTGACTGCATATAAATTTTGCACATTTGCCTATTGCAGTTTAAATCGAAGATTCTGGCTAAAGTAAGCGCTATTTTACAAGAGAAAGTTAACTTCTAACGTTTCTCGGTCTGCTCTACCTATTAGAAAAGGAAAATTAAAGATAACTTGAAAACCCCAAATTTTGAAATTTAAAAAGACGAAGTTTTTATTTGAGGGGAGGGGGGTTGTATGATTCCGTCGATTTCGCTGTCCTTTTCTGATTCCATATATTTTTTGCTTTTTCAAATATCCCCAAAATGAAGTCCCCAAAGCCAAAAACATAATGTAAATCGTGAGAAGTCGTGAAAATCTAACCCCATCTAGTTACGTCACTTTTGGGGGAAATTGTTTTGGGGTGGATCCGGACCCTACTCGTCGGGCGCTTCCCGCTTCTCTTTCGTCTTCGTGCCACGCTTAGTTTGGATTTTAGAGGGGGTACTCCACCCACCCACGAAACGATATTTGAGGATCTGACCGGAGAGACGGCGAGGGTTAAAGTGGCAGAGAACACTCGCAGACAGGATGCGATCAATATTAAAGCATCACATCAATACTGCAATCGGACACCAGCTGTCGTTCGAACTGCAAGCAATAGCTATTCACAATCTTGACTGTGATGGTCTAAATTTCAACAATCGTCTTCTCTTTATTCACCAAAAGAAGGAGGTAAACTCTTCCATCACCATTACGGGAAATAAATGAAACAAGACTGATTGCCAAGGCCATGCATTACTAAGCAAGCCTAAAAGTGAATGCCCATACTATCGCGAATAATGCAGCGAAACACCATGCACAACGTCGAAGAACACATGTCCAATTTGCACTTAGTGTCTACAGACGATTTATCTTCTTCCCATGAACCTTATATATGATCGGGAGTTATCATCTACCTTCATCTAATGTGCGAGATCTTCTCTGTCACCGTGTGCCCGGTATGTGACACTCAGCCGACAGCGAACCACAGAGAGCCTCAGCAGTTATAATCTACCCACCTCTAACGTGCGAGATCTTCTGTCACCGTGTGCCCGGTACGTGACAGTCAGCTGACAGTGAATAACAGAGCGCCTTGGCAGTCATCTACCCACCTCTAATGTGCGAGATCTTCTCTGTCACCGAAAAGCCGGTGTGCGACAGTCAGCTGACAGTGGATCAGCTCGGCAGCTACCATCTACCCACCTCTGATGTGCGAGACCTTCTCTGTCACCGAGTAGCCGGTGTGCGGCAGTCAGCTGACAGTGGATCAGCTCGGCAGCTACCATCTACCCACCTCTGATGTGCGAGATCTTCTCTGTCACCGAGTAGCCGGTGTGCGGCAGTCAGCTGACAGTGGATCAGCTCGGCAGCCCCCCCACCTCATGGATCTTCTGTCACGAGTAGCCGGTGTGCGGGAGTCAGCTACAGTGGATCAGCTCGGCAGCCACCATCTACCCACCTCTGATGTGCGAGATCTTCTCTGTCACCGAGTAGCCGGTGTGCGGCAGAGTCAGCTGACAGTGGATCAGCTCGGCAGCTACCATCTACCCACCTCTGATGTGCGAGATCTTCTCTGTCACCGAGTAGCCGGTGTGCGGCAGAGTCAGCTGACAGTGGATCACACACTGGGCTGGAATCTCGCGGTCGTCCAGCTCCTTGGTGACGCTCACGCTATACGCGCCGTCGACCAGCGCCTTGGTCACCTGCAGGCCTCGCAGACGCTCTCTGGCGATGATGAAACACACGCCACAATCAGTCGGACACTAGCATTAGCATGCCATTTCCATTAAGAATTATATCAACCAAGCATCAGCGGTCATAACTCCCTGACCTATCAAACGTCTGCAGTCATTTAATTATCGGCGAAGTTATGTGCGTTTTGCACACGACCGGTGGCGCGACCTTCGCCCCGCAATCCCGGCCCAATCCGAACGGTTGTACCGTCTGCTGTGCCGACCGTTCGTGAGCTGCAACACGGGATGCACCGTCTGCTGTGCCGACCGTTCGTGGGCTACAACACGGGATGCACCGTCTGCTGTGCCGACCGTTCGTGAGCTACATCACGCGTTGAACAGACGAGCACTGCGCCAGGACCACTCTAACTCCGCGGCTTCATTGGCAGTGCGGCCATCAATCTGATACGGAGTAAGAGACAATACTGACGTCTGTGCTGGTGCTGGTGCGCACTTCGGAGCTGCAGAATGCACGCCGGACAGGGGTAATTTTAATGTGTCGACGGGGGTAACAACCACAGCCATCTGCAGAGAAGTTGTGAACAGGAGACAGTGTTTGCTGTTTTATGGCGTCAGATGTGCACACGGACGAGATTCTGGTAGTTATTGCAGACAGTTTTTGCATGAATATACCAAGCCGATTCTACCTCGATAAACATCGTTTTTACTGTCTGCAGAGAAGTTGTGAACAGGAGACAGTGTTTGCTGTTTTATGGCGTCAGATGTGCACACGGACGAGATTCTGGTAGTTATTGCAGACAGCTTTTGCATGAATATACCAAGCCGATTCTACCTCGATAAACATCGTTTTTCTATGTGGTGACATGCTCAAAAAGTTCCATTGCCTAGAAGGCCATCAATCCTGCCGACATATTTATGGATCAAGCTTAGATTGCATGCTTGAGGTTTCGCTTAGGGCTCAGCATGTTCCGGAACAACCAAAGAGCTCAGAGTACGGAGTGACTGACACTTTTACCGTGCGTTTTTCCGTGGTACAGATGGCCTGACGTCGTGTGATGAAGGGACCAGTCCCGACCTGTTCAGATCCGCTCGATTGTACGATCCCGCAAGCTGCGTTTGCGACACTCACCGTGAAAACCGTGATTTCTGGATAATCATGTGCACCTCTGGCTGTGGGTACATGCCCTCGGCCTTGCATTTCACGGTGATGCGGTGTGATTTCGGCACCGTGCTGGACAGCGCCATCGACTGAACCGGAGCTGAAACATGAAGTGCGACCAACATTGATATGATTGCATACACTTAGTTCGACATAACTATTTAGTTCGATACTTTTTAGTTACTTAGTTCGCTACTTAGTTCGCTACCTTTTTTTAGTGAATGTGTGAATGTACAGGCACTTCACATGGAAGTCATTAACTATGTGAGGGCATATTTATCCGACGAATGCACAATACTATGGCACACATGCATCAGATATACAAAGTTCACAATCCCTTCGCCGGTAATGCTATATTATTTTACAATATTGCCACTTGTCAGCACCAGAACAGAAGTGACCAAGTAGGCGCCGGTCCAAACCAGAATTATCCTGAAAATAATCCTGAGACAACGCAAAACTGCGAACGTTCAAAAACCCACTAGCTCTCATGACATTATTTTTTTCAGCTCCGACGAAAATATTTCCAGTTCCAGGAAAGACCTCGGCGACTGAACGTCGACGCCGCCGAGCAGGGTCTAGCCGTGTGAGACTTACTGTAGATGACCATTCGCTTCGTGGAGGTGAGACGCGTGACACCTACCGGAGATGACAATTCGCTTCGTGGAGGCGAGACTCGTGACACCTACCGGAGATGACCATTCGCTTCGTGGATATGAATCGCGTGACACTTACCGTAGATGACCATTCGCTTCGTGGAGGCGAGACTCGTGACACCTACCGGAGATGACCATTCGCTTCGTGGAGGCGAGAAGGCGAGACGCTTGCCACTTACCGTAGATGACCATTCGCTTCGTGGAGGTTAGACGTGTGACACTTACCGTAGATGACCATTCGCTTCGTGGAGGTGGCGACGCTTGACCATGTGGTGACCTTGCACGTGAACTCGCCGCTCAGCTCCGGCCTCGGCCGCACCAACTGGATGGCCCGATGTCGCGTCAGCGGGTCATCGCTGACCACGTGAGCCAGGTTGACATGACCTCGCAGCGGGCCGAACGCCTGCGGCGGGTAGCCGGGGATCCACTGGTAGACGGGCGCCGGGCCGCGGTTGTGGTACCACTTGACCACCAGGCCGGAGGCAGTGTTGTTGGGCGAGTCCAGCTGGTAGATGCAGTCGAGCACCACACTGGACACCGATCCGTTCAGCACGATGGACGGCACCGCCAACTGTGTGATGCGCACCGACTCGACACCTGGAATCGGCCGGCCGGTGATGCTGTTGCCATGGTAGCGTCCTATATCTTCCAAAGTTCATAACTTCAATGTTTATAACTTAATAAAGTACAGTTAGCTTTCGAAACAGCTCGGATAAGAGGCGTTCATATATTCCAAAGTTCAGAATTTTCAAACTAGAAGTTAGCCTCTAAATTGGACGTTTGCTTCTAAACCGGACATTATGTCCCACATCGGAAGCTAATTTTCAGAACTGTGAAGTTAGCTTCCAAATTGGAAGCTAACTTCAAAAAATTGGAAGTGATCTTCCAGATTAACCCAGATGGGAACGAAACAAAACGAAGCCAAACATAACCTAACCTTTCGACTTTTAGAAGTTATCCTCCAATTTTTGGAAATTAACTTCCAACTTTGACATTGTGACCCTTCAAAAATTAGGATGCCTCTTACCCGGGCTGTTTTGCAGGATAGCTGAGAGTTTTAGAATACAACTACCAATTTGGATATTATGAACGTTAAACATTGTGAACTTTGGAGAAAATAAATCCCGTTGCCACATAGCAACTAGATGTGAGTGCGTGATGCGCAGCTGCATGATGTGCAACGACTCGGCACTTGGAACCGGCCGGCCGGCGGGTGGTACTGTTGCCATATAGTGACTAGGCGTGAGTTGAGCGGTGGCGGTCTGCGATTGGCCAGACCAGGATACTAGTGAGCGGACTCACGAGACCAGTGGGGGGTCCTGCTCAGCCGCTGCCGACAGATATCTCTGATAATTAGCGACTAACCACTGTCATTTGAGGACTTTATCTGGAATCAATTTTTACAGTCTTCAAGCATGTTTCATGGCTGATTTGATATCACAGTCACGGCTAGCCAGCTAATTTATTCCGGATGTAGTGCGAAGAGTCTGTTTTTTACATATATCTTCAGATAAGCTCACAACCCGAGGCAATACGTGACGTTAGAATTAGCGTGTGGGAAGTCATCATCTGACCCGCTGTGTTCGCGTCCATGTGCGCGTGTAGTACGGCGTGTACCTTTGCTACAGGTGTTTCTGACGTCTGTTTAATCTGTTGGATGTTCTAACGTTCCGCCTGAAGTCGCCAGACAGAACAATTATGGTGTGCCAGCCTTCGACTGTGCTGCAACAGCTAGATATCGGGGCGGTCCCCAGGATCCCCCACTGGGAAATCATCACTGACAAGCATCAAATCGAACTCTTCAGCTGGTTCTCACTTTGGGGCTGCAAAGCAACTTCTATTATACCCAACGTCCAGACTAAGAATATATGTAGTGGGAACTGAGATGTCGCACGTTGAGGGCCAATGTCATTGGTGATCTCAGGAGCTGAATGAACAAACACAAAATGGAAAACATCGGCAGCTGAAAGGGGTGCTTGCAATGCGAACACAATTACACCGCAACTTCTTCGCCAAGAAGTGCGAACAAAAACAAACCGTTGCACCGTAATTACACACACCCCAACTCTCCAGTCAACAAGTGCGAACAAAACAAAACGTGTTGACATGACGTGTCCTTCAGCACACGTAGTGACCTCTGGTCTGTCTCTGATAAAGAGGCGAAGCCATTTTCGTAGCGCTGACAAATTAGTAAATTATTATTTTTGTCTGTCATCCCCCCGTCCACTGCCGCCTCACTCCTTTCCTTCATTGAAGTCATTACATGCTACTTTTTACCGGCAGTTGGGGCCGGTACAAAAGTCGACGGAGGGGTTCTCTATTGCATGTGCTGGGTCACGCTGGCCAATCAAGCGAAGTGTTCCAGTAGCCGGGAATTCGTCTCATTCTACGAACAATGGCACCGACTCCAAATTGCCTCATTTCATCACGAGAATCGCTCCTGATTAAAGCAGGCTACGCTCTCCTAGCGTGTCATCGCGGCGGTAACGCGTTAGCCCCACCTCGCCAGTCGTGCCCTCGCGGTATGTACCGGCGGTAACACGCCAGCCGCAGCTCGCCAGTCGTGCCCTCGCGGTATGTACCGGCGGTAACACGCCAGCCGCAGCTCGCCAGTCGTGCCCTCGCGGTATGTGCCGGCGGTAACACGCCAGCCGCAGCTCGCCAGTCGTGCCCTCGCGGTATGTGGCGGCGGTAACACGCCAGCCGCAGCTCGCTAGTCGTGCCCTCGCGGTATGCACCGGCGGTAACACGCCAGCCGCAGCTCGCCAGTCGTGCCCTCGCGGTATGTACCGGCGGTAACACGCCAGCCGCAGCTCGCCAGTCGTGCCCTCGCGGTATGTACCGGCGGTAACACGCCAGCCGCAGCTCGCCAGTCGTGCCCACGCGGTATGTGGCGGCGGTAACACGCCAGCCGCAGCTCACCAGTCGTGCCCTCGCGGTATGTGCCGGCGGTCGGCGCGGCACCTATTGATCAGACGCGTCGCGCGGTAAGTGCGGCCGACACCGGCGCGCTACACCCGGTCCCGCGCGCCACTCTGATCGAATCGTGACGGCCGCCGTCAACAGACGCACACTCTCGGCCGCCGTAACTGCAACGCCCGGTGGTCGGGCACCACCACGGGGGGAGGGGGCGAGACCGCTGCCAGTCACAGCAGGCCACCACCAGGCCGACGAGGCAGCGCAGGGAGCTGTTTGGGCGGTCCGACGCGGGACGGGTGGCGTTCATCACGCTTCTGCGCCACTCGGCACCACCACGACCGCACTCACGCGACCCGACGCGGCGCTCCGGGCGCAACACCGACCGGCAGTCACGACCACGCCAGAGGTGCCAGTCCGGACCGGCACTGGTGATGCAAATATGCCGCCACCCGGCACGACAGACTGTGGAAGCGAATAGCTCCCGCTCTTCTGTTCTATCGCACACGGGACACTGATCTCTGTTGCCAGTTTAAATAGCCCTCAGATCTCGCACCACGACGCTGGTATGTCCGGGACCCGGGCCAGTGCAATATCTGAGCTGATGCACCGTTATGTGAGTTCTGGACTATTTGAGCTTTGCACACATGACACAGCTGGCCCAGCTGAACCTTCCTTGCTACACGTCCCTCTGTGGTGAGTGTTGTCCACGCTCTCTCATGTCGTGGTGTGGTGGTACTATTTCGGCTGACGGCATCACTTCCGCATGATTAACATAACTGTGGTTTTCCTGGCAAGTTTGATTAACGCCTTTGCTCTGACATGGTCTACATTAACAATCCATCGTTTTCGCTATGCAATAGAATCATTCTCCCACTCCCTACTAACTAAATTATCGGCATAACTATATGCGAACGGTGCCACCGGCGGCTGTTTCGTTTAGGAATAAGCGCGCAGAACACCCAAACGATGCCACAGGTCGGAATTGTGTTCAGGATTATAACCAAAGTTGAACAATCGATGGAATGGATCATAATATACAAGTCAGGAACAGCACTTGGCTCCCGAAATAATTGCCACGAAACCATACTTCGTCAGAACCATTCGCAACGTACATGCCAATGCACTGGATTGTTTTGTATGCGGTTAAAAAAAACGCGAGGGTCTCAGGATATTAAGCGTGTGAAACTTTTTGGATCGTAGAGGTAGTCAAATTTTCGCTGGAAGCTGCACAACAGCCGACTTGAATTTGCATACTATAAGTCCATCAACATTCCCATGGGTGGTTCGCAAACGAAAGGTTCTAGCTGTGCGCACATGAAAGGCAAATGTGCGATAATAACGAGAAAGCTAACATGCACATAGCAGTGATGCTACTTGGATAAAATTGTACAGACACCAACAGCATTCTGCGCATTCTGAATCAGCCACGGCAGGAGCTGAATCAGCTCGTAGCGAGGAAGAGCTTCGCTTAGTATTTTACTAAATCGTCCATGATGATAGGAACTAAGTGATCAGCTTTGACCGACGTTCCATAAGCGCAAATAGCCAACCGATGCTAGATCCTCCCGCTATGTGCATGCCGTCAATACGGGGACAAACATGCATACCCACGGTTACCCACCTGCTATGAAGACCATCCACATAACGGTGGTCCCAAGCTGAAGAGCATTTCTCCTCTCCCGCTGCTCCATCTCTCAAACACTCCAGTCGCTGTGCAGACTTCGACAGTGCATGCCACTTGAGCGCTTCTTCGTTATCCGCCTCTGCTGAGCGCGATGTCACCAGTCGCACCAACCCACCTGCGCGCGCACCGGTCGCCACCCTCCCCTGTAGTTCAGCCGGCACTGCTAGCTCTTCTCTCGCCGCACCGTACACCGGACGTCTGCGACACTATTGACATCTACCGGTGGAGAAACCAACTACGCTCCCCTCGTGATCCAGCCGCGAAATTAGCCGGCACACGCCGCCACGTACGCTGAGACCTCCGGAGGAAGTCGCCAGCGTAATTTTGCGTCGTAAATTTGGAGCGATGCGCTGCGCAGCCTTTCAATCGGCGTAAAGCATGGCGAGGGCCGACCCGGCCGTCCCGGAGACCACGACGCCGGCTGGTTTTTACCTTAATCTGTTATTAGGGATGCTCGGTGGCGGCGTAAAAACTGCTGAAGCATGGCCGCTATGTTGGCCGACAAAAAGTAAGCAATTTTGTGTTTTTGCGCGCATCGGCTATGAAGGTGTCCAAGTCAGTGGACCTGTTTTGTGTTTTTGCGTAGGCTGGCTATGAAGGTGTCCAAGTCAGCGGACCTGCACACCGTGAACTTAATAGGGCTTTTCATCCTCCTACGGTAATAGAGGCATACAATGGGGTTATGGGTCAAATTGTAGAAGAAAGTAAATTCTGTGCTGACGGCAAGCGCTTGTAATCTGGTTATTTCCCAAATAGATCATTAAAGTGTTGTGACATCCAATTGCGCCCATTTTATCCCATCCCACGTCATACTATGCATCTGTGCTTCTCTACACTGTATCCGCCACCGGCTTCGACCCGCGTCCTTCCGCACCCTCTTAAATATCTGCCCCTCTACACTGTACCCGTCACCTGGTTCGACCCGCGTCCTTCCGCACCCTCCTAAATATCTACCCCTCTACACTGTATCCGCCACCTGCCCCATCCCACGACCTCCTGAGTGTCAGTCTTGATTGTATCATAGAGCACAAACGAGCACGTGTCACAATCATCAATAGAACACTGTGAAACCATCATTTCGAAACGTACAATTCTAGGACAACAAATACCCACGATTTCCAACAAAAGGTAAACCTCAAAACACAGAAATCTGAATCAGTACTTTCTCTATTCAATATATAATGACGAAGTACATGCACATGCTCTTCTGCCCTGAATCAGCACCTTCTCTATTCAATATATGATGACAAAGGAAATGCCACGTGCTTCTCCGGTAGACTTCTTCTTTTCATCCAACACCCACATCAAATTTTTGAACGTATCTTATATTCCTGCTCCACACATCAACATCATCACATAAACAT
>JAOTOL010000625.1:0-50000 GCA_034440575.1 Imbricaverruca yamaguchii | reverse complement strand
AGCGCCCAAGCCGCTACACTGAAACCCTCGAACCGCCACACTGAATCACTTGAGATACTATACTGAATCATTCGAACTGCCACATTGAAGCACTCGAACTGCCACACTGAAGCACTCGAACTGCAACTCTGAAGCACTAGAACTTCCACAAAGAATCACTCGAACTGCCACAAGAATCATTCAAGATGCTACACTGAACTGTCTGTCACAACACCTAAACTACACTGAACTGTCACGCTGTAAACACTTAAGCTGTCACACCGTAGGCCCACGAGCTACCACTGTAAACACTCGAGTTACCACACTGTAAACTCTCTGGCTGCCACACTGTAAACACTAGAGTTACCACACTGTAAACACTCTGGCTGCCACACTGTAAACACTCGAGCTCCCCACTGTAAACTCTCTGGCTGCCACACTGTGAACACTCGAGCTCCCATACTGTAAACTCTCTGGCTGCCACACTGTGAACACTCGAGTTACCACACTGTAAACACTCTGGCTGCCACACTGTGAACACTCGAGTTACCACACTGTAAACTCTCTGGCTGCCACA
Organism: Imbricaverruca yamaguchii; assembly: GCA_034440575.1. NCBI lineage: Eukaryota > Metazoa > Arthropoda > Thecostraca > Neoverrucidae > Imbricaverruca > Imbricaverruca yamaguchii. The sequence continues at coordinate 49,444 of JAOTOL010000625.1, read as the reverse complement.
CTGTAAACTCTCTGGCTGTCACACTGTGAGCACTCGAGCTCCCACACTGTAAACTCTCTGGCTGCCACACTGTAAACTCTCTGGCTGCCACACTGTGAACACTCGAGCTCCCATACTGTAAACTCTCTGGCTGCCACACTGTGAACACTCGAGTTACCACACTGTAAACACTCTGGCTGCCACACTGTGAGCACTCGAGCTACCACACTGTAAACACTCTGGCTGCCACACTGTAAACACTCGAGCTCCCCACTGTAAACTCTCTGGCTGCCACACTGTAAACACTCGAGTTACCACACTGTAAACTCTCTGGCTGCCACACTGTAAACACTCGAGTTACCACACTGTAAACTCTCTGGCTGCCACACTGTGAACACTCGAGCTCCCACACTGTAAACACTCTGGCTGTCACACTGTGAACACTCGAGTTACCACACTGTAAACACTCTGGCTGCCACACTGTAAACACTCGAGTTACCACACTGTAAACACTCTGGCTGCCACACTGTGAACACTCGAGCTCCCACACTGTAAACTCTCTGGCTGCCACACTGTAAACTCTCTGGCTGCCACACTGTGAACACTCGAGTTACCACACTGTAAACTCTCTGTCTGCCACACTGTGAACACTCGAGTTACCACACTGTAAACTCTCTGGCTGCCACACTGTAAACTCTCTGGCTGCCACACTGTGAACACTCGAGTTACCACACTGTAAACTCTCTGGCTGCCACACTGTGAACACTCGAGCTATCACACTGTAAACACTCTGGCTGCCACACTGTGAACACTCTGGCTGCCACATTGTAAACACTCGAGCTCCCACACTGTAAACTCTCTGGCTGCCACACTGTGAACACTCTGGCTGCCACACTGTGAACACTCGAGCTCCCACACTGTACATGCTCGAACTGCCACACCGCCAAATCTTCACCTGCCACACTTCAAGCACTCGAGCTGCCACACCGCAAACCATGGAGCTATCACACTTCAGGCACTAAATCAGGCACGCTTCTAACAGTCTGATCACCCCTCGCTTTTGGCACTTCAACATCCGAGAAACCGCTGGCGAATGGACCTCACCCTTCAAAGCTAGGATCAAAGGTCACCTGCTGCTTGACGTTCGCCGGCGGTGGCTCTGTACGTGGGCGATACACAGGCTCAGGAGGTGGCCGTCACATGTAGACAGCCATGCAGCGGAGACGGGGCTGTGAGGTGAGAATGGCTCCTCTCTCACGACCGGTCAGTCAGTCGCCCACATCGAAAGAAAGAACTGTAGTGCTCAGAGATTGAAGAACAGATGGAGCCGAACGTGGCACGATGGAGAACAAGAGAGAGAGAGAGAGAGAGAGAGAGAGAGAGAGAGAGAGAGAGAGAGAGAGAGAGAGAGAGAGAGAGAGAGAGAGAGAGAGAGAGAGAGAGAGAGAGAGAGAGAGAGAGAGAGAGAGAGAGAGAGAGAGAGAGAGAGAGAGAGAGAGAGAGAGAGAGAGAGAGAGAGGGAGGGAGAGGGAGAGAAATAGAGGGGTTCTGTGTACGCGAGTGTGCGTGTGTTGGTGCATGGTGTATGCATGCGTAGATAGTAAAGACATGTCCAGACATGATCATCACATAATTAGGGAGGGAATAGTGATTCGGTACCTGACATGTTAGTGTCGGGACCACGCGGAAATGGAAAGACACTAGCAATCCACTCATATATTCATATCCATGTATTCAAAGGCCACTTCCGATGTTGTTTGAGAAGAGCTCGCTTTCAGCCGGGTTCACAGAGAACGCTGCCGGTGGAGTTGATAAATTAGGCCTCAGCGCGAAGATGGCACCTTCGAGCCGGCAAACAATGCACTAACACTGTAGGAGTGTTCCTCATTGCCAGTCGCCTGCCAACGGCACAAAGTCCGAGCCACACTAAAAGCGCCCAAGCCGCTACACTGAAACACTCGAACCGCCACACTGAATCACTTCACACTGAATCACACTGAGATACTACACTGAATCATTCGAACTGCCACATTGAAGCACTCGAACTGCCACACTGAAGCACTCGAACTGCAACTCTGAAGCACTAGAACTTCCACAAAGAATCACTCGAACTGCCACAAGAATCATTCAAGATGCTACACTGAACTGTCTGTTACAACACTTAAACTACACTGAACTGTCTGTCACAACACCTAAACTACACTGAACTGTCACGCTGTAAACACTTAAGCTGTCACACCGTAGGCCCACGAGCTACTACTGTAAACACTTGAGCTATCACACTGTAAACTCTCTGGCTGCCACACTGTAAACACTCGAGCTCCCACACTGTAGACTCTCTGGCTGCCACACTGTAAACACTTGAGCTATCACACTGTAAACACTCTGGCTGCCACACTGTGAACACTCGAGCTCCCACACTGTAAACTCTCTGGCTGCCACACTGTGAACACTCGAGCTCCCACACTGTGAACACTCGAGCTCCCACACTGTGAGCACTCGAGTTACCACACTGTAAACACTCTGGCTGCCACACTGTAAACACTCGAGCTCCCACACTGTAAACACTCTGGCTGCCACACTGTGAACACTCGAGCTCCCACACTGTAAACACTCGAGCTACCACACTGTAAACTCTCTGGCTGCCACACTGTGAACACTCGAGCTCCCACACTGTGAGCACTCGAGTTACCACACTGTAAACACTGGCTGCCACACTGTAAACACTCGAGCTCCCACACTGTAAACACTCTGGCTGCCACATTGTAAACTCTCTGGCTGCCACACTGTGAACACTCGAGCTCCCACACTGTAAACTCTCTGTCTGCCACACTGTAAACACTCTGGCTGCCACACTGTAAACTCTCTGTCTGCCACACTGTGAACACTCGAGCTCCCACACTGTAAACTCTTTGGCTGCCACACTGTAAACACTCTGGCTGCCACACTGTAAACACTCTGGCTGCCACACTGTGAACACTCGAGCTCCCACACTGTAAACTCTCTGGCTGCCACACTGTAAACATTCGAGCTATCACACTGCAAACTCTCTGGCTGCCACATTGTAAACACTCGAGCTCCCACACTGTGAGCACTCGAGTTACCACACTGTAAACACTCTGGCTGCCACACTGTGAACACTCGAGCTCCCACACTGTACATGCTCGAACTGCCACACCGCCAAATCTTCACCTGCCACAATTCAAGCACTCGAGCTGCCACACCGCAAACCATGGAGCTATCACACTTCAGGCACTAAATCAGGCACGCTTCTAACAGTCTGATCACCCCTCGCTTTTGGCACTTCAACATCCGAGAAACCGCTGGCGAGTGGACCTCACCCTTCCAAGCTAGGATCAAAGGTCACCTGCTGCTTGACGTTCGCCGGCGGTGGCTCTGTACGTGGACGATACACAGGCGCAGTAGGTGGCCGTCACATGTAGACAGCCATGCAGCGGAGACGGGGCTGTGAGGTGAGAATGGCTCCTCTCTCACGGCCGGTCAGTCAGTCGCCCACATCGAAAGAAAGAATTGTAGTGCTCAGAGATTTAAGTACAGGTGGAGCCGAACATGGCACGATGGAGAAGAAGAGAAAGAGAGAGAGAGAGAGAGAGAGAGAGAGAGAGAGAGAGAGAGAGAGAGAGGCGCCTCTGAGATAAACAGAGGGCAGGAGTGAAGCGGCATGAATACATGCACACTATGCGACCCGCCGCGCTCCATTCACTGCATGTCACCACGCAGAGACAAAGCCAGCTGCTCTGGTCCGGTCGGCTGCACCATCACTCTCCGCCAGCAAAACAAAGACATAACCCGCCGTCGAGCCGCATGCGGTCCAGAGGCTGGCCATTTGTCGTGACGCCGAGGTACTGCCGTGGTGATACATTAACACCGTGCCGGCGCGTGCAGCCGCCACTTCAGCGAGACGGCTCCGGGCTGCACCGCACCGCGGCGTGCCCGGCGGGCACCCGGCAGTGCCCGGCACACAGTGCTCAGCGCACAGTGCCATAATCACGCGCGTCGGCGTTAGCCGGTGCGATGACCTCGGGAGATAGTCGGATGGCGGGAGGATCAGTTTGTGTGAGAGTCGGTTGGTGGGAGGGTCAGTCGGTGTGAGGGTCATTCGGTGGGAGGATCAGTTGGTGGGAGGGTCAGTTGTTGGGAGGATCGGTTGGTTGGAGGGTCCGTTGGTGGGAGGATCGGTTGGTGGGAGGATCAGTTGGTGGGAGGGTCTGTTGGTGGGAGGGTCAGTTGGTGGGAGGGCCTGTTGGTGGGAGGGTCGGTTGGTGGGAGGGTCAGTTGGTGGGAGGTTCGGTTGGTGAGAGGATCGGTTGGTGGGAGGGTCAGTTGGTGGGAGGGTCAGTTGGTGGGAGGGTCTGTTGGTGGGAGGGTCCAGTTGGTGGAAGGTTCGGTGGGAGGGTCGGTTGGTGGGAGGGTCAGTTGGTACGTTTTTGAAAATTCCGTGTCTTGTTAATAAATAATTACCGGCTGAGGAAATCGATGTGTTAAAGAAAAAAGAAAATGTACAAACATCTCCCAGTAAAGTGTTGAGATACAGAGGCGGGATGAAGAGTACGTTGTGGACTTCTCCATCTAGCAAAACAGTCCACGCCCAAGGCCCCAAACCCGGCCACCAGTCGCATGCTTTTATTGAGGCTGCCGACGCAGGTGGAAGTTTGCGAGAATACTTGTCGCAAATTGCGAAGAAGCCGTGACAATTTACATTGAATCAATTGATGGCCTTCGATGGCGAGCATGGTTGTTTGAAGCTTGCAAATGATCCAAGGTACCGTATACCTTTTTGCTGGTACATAATCCATACACATCATCTGTTTTTGAAAATTCCATGTCACTAAGTAGCTTTAGAAACTTTTGACTCATCAAAGATCATCATCTGCGTTCCGTAGACAGATGGCATGCTGATTGATGTGTGCGCGATATTCGCTTCAGGAGTGGCTACAAACGGTGCTCCATCAGAGCGCAGTGGTCGGTACCACAGACCTGACGAGGCTGCACGCCTGATAGCGATGGGGGGAGGGGTCAGTTGGTGCGCCGACGAGCCAGATATAGACTGCACACCTCTGCATCACCGTGACCACCCTAGCGCAACTGGGACACCTGGGACAGAGGAGACGCGGCAAACACCTGGGACAGAGCAGACGCGGCAAACACCTGGGACAGAGGAGACGCGGCTAACATCTGGGACAGAGGAGACACGGCAAACACCTGGGACAGAGGAGACGCGGCAAACACCTGGGACAGAGCAGACACGGCAAACGACGCGGAAACACCTGGGGCAGAGCAGACACGACAAACACCTGGGACAGAGCAGACACGGCAAACACCTGGGACAGAGCAGACACGACAAACACCTGGGGCAGAGCAGACACGGTAAACACCTGGGACGGAGCAGACACGGCAACACCTGGGACAGACAATCACGGCACTCAGGCTTCGAGGACAGGTGTATTGGCGCGACTCGAGAGCTCTTTGTCTGGCAGAGTGGCCCTCGTTACATTGGCGTGGGCGTGTGCAGATGGCGGCGGAGGAAATGCCTCGTTAGGCGTGCAGTCTCGTCAGGTCCGCGGTACAAACCACTGCGCTCTGACGGATCACCGTTTGTAGGCACTCCTGAAGCGAATATCGCGCACGAACAGCATTCAGCATGCCGTCTGTCTAGGGAACGCAGATGATGATCTTTGATGAGTTCAAAAGTTTCTAAAGCTACTTAGTGACATGGAATTTTCAAAAACAGGTGATGTGCATGGATTATGTTCCAGCAAAAAGGTATACGGTACCTTGGATCATTTGCAAGCTTCAGACAACCCTGCTCGCCATCGAAGGCCATCAATTGATACAATGTAAATTGTCACGGTTTCTTCGCAATTTGCGACAAGTATTCTCGCAAACTTCCACCTGCGGCGGCAACCTCGATAAAAGCATGCGACTGGTGGCCGGGTTTGGGGCCTTGGGCGTGGACTGTTTTGCTAGATAGAGAAATCCACAACGTACTCTTCACCCCGCCTCTGTATCTCAACACTTTACTGGGAGATGTTTGAACATTTTCCTTTTTCTTCAACACATCGATTTCCTCAATCGAATAGCCACAGTGGCGGGAAACTTGGCGAGAAGCCAGCGAAAACTTGGAATTTGAATTCAAGGCTATTGGAAAGAACAGATGTTCTTCCCAGTCGCCAACCTCCGGCAAACAGTCGGTCGTCTCAATCGTGTCCCAGCTCCGTCCCAGTCCCATTCCCAGTCTCGGAAACCACACCGAGTCTTAGAGCTTGGTAATTTGATATGCTGAGCAGCTTGATAATATTCGGTTGAATATGCCGGCGAACTGATTCAAATTTCGTGGGAGATGGCGCACCCGCTGCTGTCACGTCACCTTGGGCGTAACAGACGAGCCGAGTCGAGCCGTCACGTCACACTGTCACGGCCCACGCATGTGTGACAGCTGACACACCTGCTGCCGTCATGTCACTAGGGGGTGAGAGCCGGGCCGGGCGGTCACGTCACACTGTCGACCACATATGTGTGACAGCTGACACACCTGCTGCTGAAACTTCACCGGGGCCTAACAGCTGGACCTGGCCGTCACGTCACACTTTCGCCACCCACATTTGTGACAAAGTGTCTGCGGGACGCCGGCCGTTGCATCTGCCGGGAGGGGCGGCCGCACGCTGCTGCCACCTGCCGTCCGTTGCCGGAAGCTGCCGGCTGGCACGCCGCCGCGACCGGAGGTGGTGTCACATAGCGACCTCGCTGTGATTCACTGGGGCTCCCGCTGAGAAGTTTGCTATTGCAAGCGGCACAGGTGATCCGAATTTGGCGCGGCGGCGCTGGTCGGTCTTCTGCCAGCGGCCAACTCGTGAAATCGCACATGAAACGACGCCACGGGAGCCGCGCTGGCGTTGCGGAAGCCGGACTGGAGCTATGGGAGCAGTGCTGGCGTTAGCGTTACGGGAGCAGCGCTGGCGTCAGCGTTACGGGAGCAGGACTGGCGTCAGCGTTACGGGAGCAGGACTGGTGTCAGCGTTACTGGAGCAGGACTGGCGTCAGCGTTATGAGAGCAGCGCTGGTGTCAGCGTTACTGGAGCAGGACTGGCGTCAGCGTTACTGGAGCAGGACTGGCGTCAGCGTTACTGGAGCAGGACTGGCGTCAGCGTTACTGGAGCAGGACTGGCGTCAGCGTTACTGGAGCAGGACTGGCGTCAGCGTTACGGGAGCAGGACTGGCGTCAGCGTTATGAGAGCAAAGCTGGCGTTACTGGATCAGGACTGTTGTTACGGGATCAGGGCTGGCGCCGCGTGGCAGTCTGCGCACTGTGTGACACCCAGAGCGATCTCGGCGACGGCCGTGACATTCCACCGGCACCCGCTCCATGTGCCACGGCCGACTCTCCAGCTTCACGTTCCGCCTCCTCCCGCTCCCGCGTCACGTTCCACCCATCGTTTCCGCGCCAGATGGCTAAAATAATCCCGGCATAATCCCGGCAGGCATACCGCAGTGACCTCTGTAATCCCGCGCCGCCATTGACGCCGCAGCCAGCCGAGTCAAAATATTTAAATTGGCTGCGATCGGGTGAGTGCGGCGACATTGTGCGACCACCAGGCGGCGGGCGGCGCGCCGGCCGGCAGCTCCGGTCGCGCCATCCGGGCGGACAAATTCCCCAGGAATGCGTGTGACGCCGCCCGACACCGACCATTGACGCGCCGCGCGCCCGGCCACAATGCCCGCTAATGACTTCACGGCGGCCCGAGGGGAGCGCCGTCAAAATATTGCCCCCCGCGCAACTCGACGCCAAAAGGGCGTATCGGATGCCCTTTCCGATGTCGCGTCCATCACGGCTTGTTATTGAGCACGGCCGGATGAATTTGTCACGGCCGGGCGGCGGCGGCGCGGCACCTGAGCGTGACGGCGCCGGACACCTGGTGCCGAGACCGCGCGGACATCAGCTGCCGATACTGGCCGGACATCAGCTGCCGACACTGGCCGGACACCTGGTGCCGAGACCGCGCGGACATCAGCTGCCGACACTGGCCGGACACCTGGTGCCGAGACCGCGCGGACATCAGCTGCCCAGACCGAGCGGACATCAGCTGCCGACACTGGCCGGACACCTGGTGCCGAGACCGCGCTGACATCAGCTGCCGACACTGGCCGGACACCTGGTGCCGAGACCGCGCGGACATCAGCTGCCGACACTGGCCGGACACCTGGTGCCGAGACCGCGCGGACATCAGCTGCCGACACTGCGCCGGACATCAGCTGCCGACACTGGCCGGACATCAGCTGCCGACACTGGCCGGACACCTGGTGCCGAGACCGCGCGGACATCAGCTGCCGACACTGGCCGGACACCTGGTGCCGAGACCGCGCGGACATCAGCTGCCGACACTGGCCGGACACCTGGTGCCGAGACCGCGCGGACATCAACTGCCGACACTGGCCGGACACCTGGTGCCGAGACCGCGCGGACACCTGGTGACCTGACGGTGCCTGGTGGGAGGCGACCCTGACGGTGCCTGGTGGGAGGCGGCCCTGACGGTGCCTGGTGGGTGGTGGTCACCTGGTGCCCTGACGGTGCCTGGTGGGAGGTGGACAATCCGTACTAACCGGGAAAGTGCGGATATTTTGGCGACAAACGGGGCCATACCGGGTGTGGTGCGGCCTGATAGGAGATGCTGCGTACACGGGTAGTCGGCCACAGTATTGGGGCTACACTCACCGTTGACACAGGGTCGACGTTTGCTAATGGCGCAACTTTTATAGTCCTTCCAGCGTGATGATTATTTATATATATACCTGTATATACCAATAGAACGGTTACTTGCATACCAAACATGACATAAAGAAAGTATGGTGAGCTTACCGTTATAATCTCTAGCAGTGATAACAATGTCGTGGAACTGAGGCATGGCTGTTTATGCTTCATTTTGCATATAGCCTAAGCAGTCCATGCAAATAATGGCAAGTGGGCACGAATGATCAACTCTGATCGAAGTGCCCTAAAGCCCAAATAACTAACTAACGGACAATTAATAGAAAAAAAATGCTTAAGCAATGCAATTCAGCAAGCTGTCTAACGTTACACTACTGAGGGTTACGGTAACTTGATTTCTAACCCAATAACAGTGAAGACAGGTAAAAGCTAAACACGTCCTTAGTTGCCAGTGCGCGGCGTTTACAACAAAACATGGTAGGCATCTAACGGTGCGGACTACAGCTTGTATTAAGACATAAAGGACATCAAGACATACAAAAAATAGTGCAACTATGAGCCACAAGGGCCCATCTCGGTTGCACTCTGGACACTCAACCAGTTGCTCACCAAATCCATCGATCAGCCCTCCCTGGAATAGTTAAATGTAAACCCTCTATTCTTATAATGATTATCTATGCTGTTTTTAAAGATGTTCACTGTGCTGCTACTGACAATGGTTTCTGGCAGCTGGTTCCAGTGTTCAGTTGTGGTTAACTTTAGTTTTGAATTGATGGCCTCTAAGTGCATCATTTCTGTTAATTCAAACATTTCCCCAAGATATCCCCTCTCCAGACCATGGACAAATTTAAAGACCTCCATGAGATCTCCTCTCAGCCTTCTATATCTAAGTGAAAGCATATTCAATTTCTTCGATCTTTCCTCATACGCCAGGTTGCTTGTACTATTAACCATTTTGTAGCCCTCTTTTGTACTCTCTCTAAAAGCCAACAATCTTTTTCATAGCTAGGAGACCAAGCTTGGATGCAGTATTTCAAATGTGGCCTGACATATGCACAGTAAAGCTTCCTGATGACTTCTTCACTTCTGTATGATGCATCTGACACCGTAGAACGTACGGGCTCAATATCGGCGAAGACGCAACAACACCAGAAAACCTTCGGCTGTTTTTCGAACTTCAGTGGTTCGCTGTCAAAAATTGTAACTTGGCGGCGGTACATCAAAAAAGTTTACCGCTGATCTAACGAAGACAAAATACTACCAGGCGCGAAAGTTCTCCTGGATGGGTTGGACAGTCATCGATTGTATTATCGGCTGCCCACAAACAATAGCCGGAAGGGCACGTGGATAGCGGTAGGCAAGTTGTCTCAGGTCACATGTGAGAATCATAGGCATACGTTGGATTCGAGAACGTGACCTGACACAGGAAGTCGTATGACAGGCCTGCGATGAACTTCAGCTCTGAACCCATCTTCACTCCCACATACATTTCGGCCATTCTCGCCTCCATCTTACCGCCAGGCGTACCCGACGCAGCCTTTGCTCATGAAATGGCACCCGCATGTTGGTTTCAGCATTATCAGGTTCAATATGGCTATCTCACCCACCCATTACGGGCCCGTCCCGCCCCGTACGTGTGGCCCTACCGCCACACGGCCCCTTATCTTCAACACAAATCCAGTCGTGCACATTGGTCACAATTCTTTCCACCACAAAGCTAGTCGTGTATATTGATCGCCATTCTCCCCACAAAAAATTGCTAGTCGTGCACATTAACATTGATGGTCACTCTCTCCACCACAAAACTCCAGGCCCTTCGGCCACCCACCACCCACCACCACCCCAGCCCGTCCGGCGCGAGCAGTGCGACCGCCACCCACCGCGAGACGCCGGTAGGCCGCTCTGACGCGCGTCACCGTGGCCGGACTAACAGGCCTGGGGTGATTGATCAGACGGCCGGCCGCCGCCGCCAGTCGGCCGTCGCCGTCGCCGTCGCCGCCGCCAGTCGGCCGTCGCCGTCGCCGTCGCCGCCGCCAGTCGGCCGTCGCCGTCGCCGTCGCCGCCGCCAGTCGGCCGTCGCCGTCGACGCGGCAGCCGTCGCAGCCCGTCGACCCGCGACGGCGCGTGCCCGGCGGCATCGGTGCCGGCGGGTGCAACGGAAGCCGGGTGTTTGGCCGAGTCTGTGGACATTGGCAGCCGGTGAAATCATGGCCGCAAGGGCGGGTCGTGTGGTGCGGACAAACTGTGTGGGTGGCCGCCATATGGAACGTCGCAGTAGGACATCTTCGGACATGGACGGCCAAATTATGCAATTAACACAGTCACAAACCGTGGCCGACATTCCGTTCATCGCCTGTGCGTCCATCGGCTGGCGGTGTCGTCATGGTAGGCACTGATCGTGCATATTGATCGCAACTTTCTCCACGACAAATCTAGTCGTGCACATCGACACTGATCGTCAGTCTCTCCCTCACAGAGCTAGTCGGCTTCAGGTACGGCTGTCCGGCGGTCACTAGTCGGACGCCGTCCCGGTCATTCACACATCGGCAGCTGGCTGTCCGGCAGCTGGCTGTCCGGCAGCCGGCTGGCAGCTCACCGCCACAGTTCACTGCCAGTCCCAATGACGGGCAGTGAATTGTTCAGCGAACTGGGCGATACTTCAATAGACTGAGCGTGGCAGTTAGACAATTTGCAATCATCTGAAAGGATCATGAATATGAAAACGAGTCAGCTCGACACAGCTGTGCATAATGCAAGCCATCGTGCTTTGTTGCTCGGTTCATCTTGTCTTCATTTCTGATCCATGATCATGATGATCACATGACAAAATGATCCCACCAGTTCCATTCCTATACTTGCCACAAATCAGGTAGCTAATTCGTATTCGCTTGGATTTCAGACATATAAAAAATTCATCTTTACACCTATCTGAACGGAGAGAATCGTTATAAATGCGGATGCAAATGGAGCTGTGAACTCCTGTGACATCTGACGTGTTGTGGTTGTTCGCCACCTCGTTGTCCATAACAGCATTCCTGTATTTAATGCACGTCATGTGTATCTTTTAGTATTTTGCAGTGATAGTCCATCTCATTCTGTGGATTTGGTCACTTGGCCTGGCTATTAGTCATATGAGATACGATCAAACCAGCAAATATCTGGCTCCGGTTCTTCATGTTGTCGAGGTGCCGACAGCGAGCACACGTGACCGAGGTGTCGACGGCGAGCACGTCTGGTCGAGTGCCGACGGCGAGCACGTCTGGTCGAGTGCCGACGGCGAGCACGTCTGGTCGAGTGCCGACGGCGAGCACGCGTGACCGAGGTGTCGACGGCGAGCACGCATGGCCGGGGTGCCGATGACGAGCACGCGTGACCGGTGTGCCGACGGCGAGCACGCGTGACCGATGTGCCGACGGCGAGCACGTGTGGTCGGGGTGCTGACAGGGAGCACGCGTGACCGGGGTGTCGACGGTGAGCACGTGTGGTCGGGGTGCTGACAGGGAGCACGCGTGACCGGGGTGCCGACAGCGAGCACGCGTGACCGAGGTGTCGACGGTGAGCACGCGTGACCGAGGTGTCGACGGTGAGCACGCGTGACCGAGGTGTCGACGGCGAGCACGTCTGGTCGAGTGCCGACGGCGAGCACGTCTGGTCGAGTGCCGACGGCGAGCACGTCTGGTCGAGTGCCGACGGCGAGCACGCGTGAGCCGAGCGAGCACGCGTACCGAGGGCGACGGCGATGGCCGGGGTGCCGATGACGAGCACGCGTGACCGGTGTGCCGACGGTGAGCACGCGTGACCGAGGTGTCGACGGTGAGCACGCGTGACCGAGGTGTCGACGGTGAGCACGCGTGACCGAGGTGTCGACGGTGAGCACGCGTGACCGAGGTGTCGACGGTGAGCACACGTGACCGAGGTGTCGACGGTGAGCACGCGTGACCGAGGTGTCGACGGTGAGCACGCGTGACCGAGGTGTCGACGGTGAGCACGCGTGACCGAGGTGTCGACGGTGAGCACGCGTGACCGAGGTGTCGACGGTGAGCACGCGTGACCGAGGTGTCGACGGTGAGCACGCTTTACCGAGGTGTCGACGGTGAGCACGCTTTACCGAGGTGTCGACAGCGAGCACGCGTGACCGAGGTGTCGACGGCGAGCACGTCTGGTCGAGTGCCGACGGCGAGCACGTGTGGTCGGGGTGCCGACGGTGGGCACGCGTGACCGGGGTGCCGACGACGAGCACGCATGGCCGGGGTGCTGACAGCGAGCACGCGTGACCGGGATGCCGACAGCGAGCACACGTGACCGAGGTGTCGACGGTGAGCACGCGTGACCGAGGTGTCGACGGTGAGCACGCGTGACCGAGGTGTCGACGGTGAGCACGCGTGACCGAGGTGTCGACGACGAGCACGCGTGACCGAGGTGCCGACGGCGAGCACGTCTGGTCGAGTGCCGACGGCGAGCACGTCTGGTCGAGTGCCGACGGCGAGCACGTCTGGTCGAGTGCCGACGGTGAGCACGCGTGACCGGGGTGCCGACGACGAGCACGCGTGACCGGGGTGCCGACGGCGAGCACGTGTGGTCGGGGTGTCGACGGCGAGCACGCGTGGCCGGGGTGCCGACGGCGAGCACGTCTGGTCGGGGTGCCGACGGCGAGCACGTCTGGTCGAGTGCCGACGGCGAGCACGTCTGGTCGAGTGCCGACGGCGAGCACGTCTGGTCGAGTGCCGACGGCGAGCACGTCTGGTCGAGTGCCGACGGTGAGCACGCGTGACCGGGGTGCCGACGACGAGCACGCGTGACCGGGGTGCCGACGGCGAGCACGTCTGGTCGAGTGCCGACGGCGAGCACGCATGGCCGGGGTGCCGACGGCGAGCACGCGTGGTCGGGGTGCCGACGGCGAGCACGTCTGGTCGAGTGCCGACGGCGAGCACGTCTGGTCGAGTGCCGACGGCGAGCACGTCTGGTCGAGTGCCGACGGCGAGCACGTCTGGTCGAGTGCCGACGGCGAGCATGTCTGGTCGAGTGCCGACGGCGAGCACGTGTGGTCGGCGTGTCGACGGCGAGCACGTCTGGTCGAGTGCCGACGGCGAGCATGTCTGGTCGAGTGCCGACGGCGAGCACGTGTGGTCGGCGTGTCGACGGCGAGCACGTCTGGTCGAGTGCCGACAGCGAGCACGCTTCATCGGGGTGTCGACGGCGAGCCGACACCATCGACCTGGCAGATCGCGTGAGCGGGGACCGGCCGACCATCGGCGAACACGCCTGTTCCCGCCGGCGTCTCATCGCGAGGCGACGCGCGCTTCGCAGACGCGCGTCCGACCACCCAACTGATCGAATTCCGCTCACGAGAGCGTGTGCGCCGCTGCTGGCTCCCGCCTGGCGACAGCCCACCAGGTGTGGCCGGCGACGCGGCCAGCCTGCATGCGAGGCGCGAGCCAGAACGCCGCGGGGGCTGGACGCCGTCGACCGAGGCGTGACTGGTGTTCCAGCTGGGATTATGTTCGGCGCTCGCCAGCACGGCGAACTGGGTCCGTAAGACACGTCGGTCGTGTGAAGAACGACCGGTGTCCGGCAGCTGCTCTTCGGGGGCCTTCTGCATCATTACGCTGTGGTCTGGTCGTCAATTTCTGACGTTGCCGCTTGCTTCACTTGCCTCGTCGATCACCCGCCCCTATGTAAATACCCAATTACAGCATTGTCTGTGGTCCGGCGTACAGCGTGCCTGCAGGGCACAGCGTGTCCAGAGTGCTGCCCATCTGTTCCTGTACGTGAAGTCGAACAACAGCACGGCCCTCCCGGCTGTCGTCCGACTGTGAGGCCGGCACTGCGGCTGTTTTCAGATGCAAATCGTCACGCATACCACACTCCGGCTGGTGTGATTCAATTCAAGGAGCCACTCCGCCGCCGCCTCTGGAGGGCCAGCCCGTAACGGCGGCGGCACAATTCCAGCATGGAAGCCACGCCATTTGTGACCGCTTCAGTGGCGACACTGTCTTCTCCAAAGCCACTCAACCTGAATCAAACTCTCCTCCTATTGATGGCGGCCATTTGTGTGAAGTCTGCCATGATCTCAGGATTATGCAAGTTTGCTGTTTAAATATTTGTTTTCTGAGACGGTTGTAGTTCGGAAATCGGCCTAACTTCTGCCGATTGGGTCGCTTCGCTGAAGCAGAGAGGAACAATCCACTCGGAGTGCATAAGTACATAGAGATAAATCCGACTAAAGGGCATAACTAAGAACTGAACCACCATAAACATTGCCAGCTGACAGTGCTAGCTTCCAGGGAAATCAAGCTGGAAGAATACTGTATTAGGCACAAAGTGGACAGCAGACAACTTATACTTAGCATTGGCATGCAACAGGGGCTTTAAACACATCGGGATACAAGGAGGTTGTCGTTATTGTGAGCTGGGGAGGCGGAATTTATCTGGTGCATGACCATTCTGGGGATAACCGGACAAATGTACGAAAAGCAAATGTACGTGTAGCAGATGTACGTACGCAAATGTACGTAAGGAAATGTACGTAAGCGCAGACGTACGTATGGCAATTGTACATAAGCGCAGATGTACGTACGGCTAATGTACGTAAGCGCAAATGTACGTATGGCAAATGTACGTATGTGCAAAAATACGTATGCGCAAATGTACGGAAGCGCAAATGTATGTATGCGCAAAAGTACGTATGCGCAAATGTACGTAAGGGCAAATGTACGTAAGGGCAAATGCACATATGCACAAAAATACGTATACGCAAACGTACGTAAGCGCAAATGTACGTATGCGCAAATGTACCTAAGAACATATGTACGTAGTGCATATGCACCTAACCAAATGTGCTTAAACGCAAAGGCACGTAAGCCTAAATGAACGTACATTGGCTCATGCGTACATTTCCTCTCACATTATTTTACGTTTAGGTACTGTTGCTCTGACGTACATTTGCGCTTATGTACTTTTGCGCATACGTACATTTGCGCAACGGAAATTTGCGCATACGTCATTTGCGCATACGTACATTTGCGCTTACGTACTTTTGTGCATACGAACATTTGCGCATACGTACATTTGCGCATATGTACATTTGTCATACGTACATTTGCGCTTACGTATATTACCCATACGTACATCTGCGCTTACGTACATTTGCTTACGTACATGTGTTTACGTACATCTGCCATACGTACATTTGTCCTGGAATCCATTCTGGGAGATATAAAATGGGAACCATTTATGAGCAAAATATACTGTCAATGAAACATGTTGACATCAATTGACTTCCACATTGCTCACTCGAATTACTAGCGGCCACGCATACCAAACTTACTAAGCTGATAGCCTTGCGTGTATGCATAAAACATAAAAAGGTACAACCCGGTGACTTATATTTACGCAAACCACAGGGTAGTAGTTCTCAGACAACATATATGACCTGTCATATTATAAAAAAATGGCAAACAGCACAAGGGGCAAAAAGACATAGATACACACCATTCCCATGGCCACCGGCATACAGCAGCTAATGTGGAAGTATGTCCCACACTGACTGAAAACCAGCACTGTTCCAGAACCATACAGACCAACATGTCTTCGGTCTACTACACCAAGGTGTCCCCTCGCAACATGGTGTAGTGTTCGAAAACCTCTATCTCCTTCTCTCTCTCTCTTTCTCTCTCTATCTCTCTCTCTTTCTCGCTTTCTATATATATATATATATATATATATATATATATATATATATATATATATATATATCTTGCTCTCTTTCTTCATATCTGGAAATCCTTGTGTTCGACTGAATATATCTATGATACTTTAATTGCTCTATAATCGAACTCTTAGAACAAATCATTGCACCCGTCATATAATAGGTGCGGTATGGAGTCTTGTTCCAATATATATTGCCTGAAGAGGTACAACATGCCTTTGATTCTAAATATTTTGCCTCTCCAAATGTGAAATCAGAATAGCACGGTAGCATTTCAAGCTAATCTATCTGCCTCGTAAACATTTTGAAGCAATATGCCAATTAGAACAGTTTATATTAAGCAAATTTCACCTCGGTAGCTCAGTTGGTTGGCCTGCTTTGGTCACTCCTGTCCTGGAAAGACCAGGTTCGTGACGCTTTCACGCGCACACATTTAGCCCCTGGCTGGTGGGTCAGTTGACAACTGGCCCGATAGGGCTGGGGACGACCTTCCGAGACGGCCCCGTCGGTGCATTGACGACACGTTGAACTGCAACTCATGAATTGGATAGTGGGACCAGGGCTCACGCAACAAGTTTTGTTTCGCAATACAATCGTCTTGGTTTATAAAGACACCCCAGCAAAAATTCGGACCAAATTTATATGAAAAATATGCACGAGAATCTCATTGTTGTGCTATCACATTTCAGTTTCACTTTTGCTAGCACTCCGTTCGTTTTCAACTAAATAAGAGCTTTGATGAACTTTGCGTGCAATTTCAAGACATTAAGTAAAGCTTCGTACAAGTATTTGTTCCTCCATCATATTTGATATTTACAATGCAACAGATACGGGAGGAAAGGACTTGGGGAAGTATTTACGAGCAAATGGTTAGTGATGAGAATTAAATAAGTAATGTGCTGGGAGTGATTCAACAAATTATGAAGGTGTGATGTCATCACTGGTATGCTATGCTGAACAGTACAAGAGGCAATGTCACCACTGGTGTGTTTTATGATGCAATTCAAGAATAGTGGATCCGTGCCAGATCGTAGCAGCAATATCAGTAACAAAATCTCGTGTTACCTACATTAGGTCATTGCACAACGTGCATAAATTGTCGAAATGCCCAATTTTAGGAAAAAGTTGCATCTCGCCAAATTTGAGTAGGAAAAAGTTTCATTGAACAAGAATCATGATTTAATCAGCCTGTTCAACGCGAAAATAAATGTAATACACACACACGCACACATAATACCATATTTGGCTTTAAATGATTTTAATAATGCAACGAATTTCAACAAAATCACATTTCGTCAATACACTGCTGCTGAAAGTCATTTTCACTATCATTAACATGCTTGCTGCGGGAGTGGATTCAAGTGTCTGAATGACAAATTTGAATTCGCTACGCCTCACTACCGAAATCAATTGCCATTACCTCTGGAGTGCATGCTACTCTTCCGAAATTTACCAGAAGAGGTCATTTTGATGCACATGCGGAGCATTGGCCATAATCGAGTTTTTTAGGAACGCTTGCAGTCCGTATCTGATTTCCTGTTCCTGTCTCATTTCTTAGTCTTATTTCTTGTTTCTGGAGTATGGAGAACACAGCATGATGAAGTCACCATATACCACCAATAAGTCACCATAAGGTCAATCACTGAAACAGTGATTGACCTTATGGTCTTTCAGTGTGAGAGACTATGTAACGATCCACGGATGGTTCTGGTTCCAAACTGCATGTGCTTGTGCCAATAAGCCGCCAACTTCCCATACAACACTACGGAGGGTGTGCTGTTGACTCTGATATATATATTTTTTTTTAAAGTTGGTGTATATGTTCGGATTAATTTCTTGTACACGGTTAACCGAAGTATCGGATTTACATGCTATTGTGACCGGAACCTATCTGAGGTGGGCGCTAGCAACTTTGATTCTTCGTTCCTCATCATGATGGCTAAAATCATGAAAATTACAAAATCCCCAAACTACCTGATGATAGGTATTGTCAACGTTTAACAGCTGCTGATCACACCCCATCGCCGTCTGAACGTTCGGCGGTAGTGGCTGTGGTAATGATGGTGGTGGCGGGAGCGGGGAGGAGCATTGTTACACTGCGGGAGACAGTTCGCTGATCAGCTTGCCATTCTACTCCACGCCACGCAGCCAGACGTCGTTAACCTTTCAGCTTCTCGAGAAAGAAAAACAACGGCGAAAATGGCCGACGTGGCTCCTGCAACAGACAGGTGGAGAGGATGCTGGAAATCTCAACCCAGGCGACGCCTTCGCCAAATAATACACACGTGTCCAGAGTGTGTTTGCAAGACATTCGTTCGAAAACTCGGTCGATCTTGAAAAAAAAACTGCGAAGCAAATTGCAAATTCTGTCCGTGAGAAAAAATCGCTTTGGGAATAGCTGGACGTGAGTATAACTACTAACTTGATGTCTACGTGCTCAGGGCCGAGACTGAGGGCGGAAAGAAGTACCCCACGTTTCTTGAAGTTGCGCATAGCTATCGAGCCATTGTAATGGAACATGGTATGCTGACTTTCAAACGAATATTGATTTAGTTCAGACACCGGGCAAGCCTTTGAGTGCCAGATCAAAACCTGAAGTGAGTCTAGGGTAGACGGTACTAAATTAGTTGCCATTGTGATATTGTGCCAACCTGATATTTATACATCTATAGTGTGAGCAACTATTGCTCCAACCTGGTTTTTCGCTGGCAGTGAATAGCTCCGAAGTGCTACTTGTATGTAGTTTGAGCTGTTTTTGCAGAATGCATGGAGTACAGCGCCAGCATCGGTTCGCGATTCAACAATTTAGCGATATTTACCGACCACCGACACGACCTTCGGCGGCATGTGTTTATGACTGGGTGGATGTTCTACACTAGACGGGCAGTGGTGTGTGTCGGGCAGTATTGGCACCACAGCATCAGTATATTGGTTCATGCTACACATCAGTAGTGATGCTTGTTGCGCTAGTCGGTATTAACTATGGACGGTGGTGTGTGTCGGGCAGTATTGGCACCACAGCATCAGTACATTGGTTCATGCTACACATCAGTAGTGATGCTTGTTGCGCTATTCGGTATTAACTATGGACGGTGGTGTGTGTCGGGCAGTAATGGCACCACAGCATCAGTATATTGGTTCATGCTACACATCAGTAGTGATGCTTGTTGCGCTAGTCGGTATTAACTATGGACGGTGGTGTGTGCCGGGCAGTATTGGCACCACAGCATCAGTATATTGGTTCATGCTACACATCAGTAGTGATGCTTGTTGCGCTGGTCGGTATTAACTATGGACGGTGGTGTGTGCCGGGCAGTATTGGCACCACAGCATCAGTATATTGGTTCATGCTACACATCAGTAGTGATGCTTATTGCGCTAGTCGGTATTAACTATGGACGGTGGTGTGTGTCGGGCAGTATTGGCACCACAGCATCAGTATACTGGTTCATGCTACACATCAGTAGTGATGCTTGTTGCGCTAGTCGGTATTAACTATGGACGGTGGTGTGTGCCGGGCAGTAATGGCACCACAGCATCAGTATATTGGTTGATGCTACACATCAGTAGTGATGCTTGTTGCACTGGTCAGTATTAACTATGGACGGTGGTGTGTGTCGGGCAGTAATGGCACCGCCGTATCAGTACACTGGTTCATGCTACACATCAGTAGTGATGCTTGTTGCGCTGGTCGGTATTAACTATGGACAGTGGTGTGTGTCGGGCAGTAATCACAACACCACATCAACATTTTGGTCATCAACATCGCCCCATGGCTTTACCTCATGCATGTGACATTGAGCGCAAACCAGCTCATGTCTTAAATCTAGGCATCGGATAATTTCAAATGCTATACAAGGGACATGGTGCGATTCGTGATTCACCAACACGTTAGACATCGCAGGTTTTCTCTACTCCGCCGGTTTCAGACGACCGTGGTCCCTTCCGGTCATCACACCAAGGAACTGTAGCCGTCCAGATCTTTCCCATTCTGTGATTAATTATGCATCGGAATTGCCTCTGTTCAAATGCTGACGAAAACGTTTCAGGCTGTGCCCCCATGAGGTCAAATGATGCAAGCTTCAACCACGTATCGCCTCCAGAGCAGTGGCTGCTGGCCTGCGCTCTACAGCAATCTATCTTCCGGCTCTTCCAACTCTGTTCTTTCAAAACTACAGCCAAACTGAGCCTCACGGGTGCGACGACGGTCTGATTGTAATACCGGCCCATGCATCTGACAAATCTATACTCCAGACACGCTTGCAGTAACTTCCGGAAAGAGGTTACATCCAACTCTGTTCGCTACGACAGTGTTAGGCCGTTGTCTGGTTCGCTCCGACAGTGTTAGGCCGTTGCTCAACTTTCCCCACATACAATCATCGTTCTACAGGTACGTTGGTGAACAGCCAGACTACGTCAAAGCTTTCCATTATACCAGCTCCGGGCATTTGGCCATGGCTGAGTTCCCGAACAAACACGCAGAACTCATCACGGTATGCACAACTATAATTGAGAACTGGACGCTTTTGATGGACATAATTTAGGCATTCCTTCTTTTTGATGCTGGAAAGGCCGCATGGGCAAGG
This sequence comes from Imbricaverruca yamaguchii, assembly GCA_034440575.1. Classification (NCBI taxonomy): domain Eukaryota; kingdom Metazoa; phylum Arthropoda; class Thecostraca; family Neoverrucidae; genus Imbricaverruca; species Imbricaverruca yamaguchii. The sequence continues at coordinate 28,446 of JAOTOL010000625.1, read as the reverse complement.
AATTGTCGAATGATTTGGCTTTAGTTTTCTGGCGAGCTTTTCTGACACCTAGCTGGTTTTGCGTAGGCCATCAATGACTTTTGCCATTTGTTTTATTTTGGCAGCTGTGGGATCTCTGTGCAGCTTTTGATGGGTAAAATCGATGAGAACTTGTTGCAACATGTCCATATTTTGCTGATTTGAAAGCGCGACGACCGCATTTAATGCCTTTAGCTGTTGTGAGAGATCTTATATCTGCCCAACACTGCAATGACCTTCGGACCTTCCGCTCTTGGGTTGATAAGTTATCGCCTGGCAGCAAGCATTACAAATGCTAGCTTCAATCCAGAATTGCTGGTGAATACAGTCCCAATTCTCTCCGGGACTGTGCTTTGGGTTAGGAATTTCTTGACTGATATTTCTGTATTGTACACGTAGGTATATTTTGGACGTTTTATCACCTTCGACTTTGGAAGACATGAGAACTTTGTTTTCTTTACTGTGTCTACAGTGTCATCTTATACTGGATAGCATATGCTAGTGACTAGGTATTATCAACACAGACGAAATATTTGGTTATTGCCACATTTTCCTCTTGATATCCAAGAAGCTTATGACTCGTGTCTTATCTTACCGGAGGAAAATACTCGGATAATACTAGCTTGTCACTTGTTAGAATTTTGTAATTTCGTTAAATTTTTAGTGTAACTACATTTGACTTTTCTTCATTAGGCACTCACCTGGGGTTCAGAGCAAAATTCAGAACAAGATTAAAGTCAAGTGAAGCTGGACGGAGACTAGTTTTATTTGTATGGCTTCACAATACAGGAACTGCAAGCGATATGTTTGTTTGGATATAATCCTCGGCGTTTATGTTCTTTCGAATAATATCTTCGCGACTCCCTTTCTTGTTTTTTGTGGGGGGGGGGAGGATGACGAGGAGGGACAGTAATCACTTCTTTCTGGGAAAACATTGCTCTTAAACCGCTGGGCCACGTGGGGTTTTCACATAATGATGCAATAGATGACATATCCACTCCACTTGATCCCACGGTAAACTGGCTCCGGCAGGTCAAAGTAAACACCACGACTGCCAGGTCAGGGTCAACACCGTGCCTGCCAAGTCAGGGTCAACACCGCGCCTGCCAAGTCAGGGTCAACACCGTGCCTGCCAAGTCAGGGCCAACACCGTGCCTGCCAGATCAGGGTCAACAGCGCGCCATATTTGTTCTCCGTCCAACCACTGTTGGACCTGCCCCCGGCAGGTCAGGGCCAGCACAACGCCGCATTTGGTATCCGTCCAGCGAGCCTGGCGCTGACTTATTCGGCCGCCAGAGTGGGCCAGGTCCAGAAAAGTGCTCTCGTTTATAACCCAGACGTTGTTGGTTCGGCGCGCCGTCCTGCTGGCGTGCGTAACACAGCGGACTGTCGTCCTGTCGGCCCCGTCTGGCTCCACACGAGAGGCGTTCACACGCCGGTCGACGGGAAGACGAGGCTCGCGTGGCACACCCGCAGTGGATCCGCTTAATATGTGCCGCCACGACTCGACCCGTCCCCGTCCGGGGTTGTCAGGACGACTTCATGTTCCAGGCTGGGGCCAGGGGGTCTTAGGCCTGACTGTCGGTCGGAGAGTCTATAGCGCTGACGAGTGAATCACGAAAACTGGCTTTTATGTGAGCAACCTAATCTGTACCAAGAATAACGGACCTGTATCTGACCACAAACCTGGATCAGAACTAATATTATGCACACGAGGAAAGTCTAGGTGGAGAGAGAACTTCCTCAGTACCCAATATTTGGCGAAGTTCACGGCAGCTTCTCTAAGTCTGCCTGTTTTAGCTGTCGTTTTGGGATATTAAAAACGCGGCGAATTTCTAATCATGCTTGTGATGTTCTCCACATCATCATGTGCTAATATACACCTAGGGTGCACATTACTTAATATATCCATGCATATATATATATATATATATATATATCTATATATCTATATATATCTATATATATATATGTATCTATATATATATATATACTATATATATATATATATATATATATATATATATATATATGTATATATATATATATATATATCTATATATATATATATATATATATATATATATATATATATATATATATATATATATATATATATATATATATATATACGACTGCGCGGGTCTAGGTGTGAAGCAGAAAAGTCAATTCTCCTGACACAAAGCGGAACCTTGTCCTTTGGTGGTATCGGGTGAACTCGTTCTCAGGCGCATCATGTCCACAATGGAATTTGACCAATGCCACAACTGAAACCTTTCACATAAAGCTCGCAAGACATTATGCAAGACACTTGCATTCGCTAAAATGACATTATACGATTGTCAGGCAGCTAGAGAGTCGGGTGGAACGTTGGTGCACTCCTCTGTGATCAACGAGCTTCAGTATGAAGTGTCACGTCAATGCTTCTACAGGTGAATTGCGATTCCATAAAATAGATAGTACGTCTCATGTAATTTGAAAAGAGTTTCTTAAATCCTTTTCTCCACGCCATGTATGTCTTACTTCGATCGTAGAGCGCAGCTATGATTCCAGTACAAACTCATTTCGAAACGAAGTAAGGCTTGTTATTCCATCCCAGAGGTCATTGGCAGCGATCTCGGTCGCCATGCCACGTTATAACACAGAGCAGATCGAACTGCTGAAAAACACTGCATGTTGACAAGCTACTGACACGAAATGAACATAGAAAAATGACGTATTTCGTGTTCCGTCTAAATACGGTGCTGTGGTTTGTCCTATCAGCAGAAGTCGCATGTAAGTAAGTTAGCCTACACGGTAGGCACGCGCTGTCTCTGAAGCTAAAGCCAGATGCTTGTGAATCACCTACCCAGTATAGCTGTAGGAGCTCTGGCTCAGGCAGTCCGAGCTCGTTTTCGGTTATCTATACCGCATCGGGGATTAGATATCCGCGCGGATGTCCACTTAGTATGGATAGCGGAGCGGATTGGATTGGATTTGATTTGATTGGATATCCCCTTGGATGTCCATTTGTTGCGGATAACAGAGCGAATTGGATTGGAGTTGTGTAGATTCTATAAAAGTAAAATCCGAACAAGTAAGGAGGACTTGGTAAGGTGGAAGCAGATTATATCAGACCAGCAGATGCAGGCAAGGACGTAGAGGTAGGCTATGATGATGAAGACGGCTTGGACAAATTTGTGCTATTCGTCAGTTAGATAGTTATTGGGGCTTTAGGGCGCATCGACTACTTTGGTCATGTAGCGCCCTTTGTGCTATTCGTCATCTTCAGGTCATTTCAGAGCAGGGAGGGGTGCGAGGGGATGAGGAGAGGCCACGGCACGCTCGGTGGTCAGTGCGCGGTACCAACACGACTGGATTGAATCTGAACAAATCAACGGACATGGATTGAATACGGATTAGCACTCCCATGTCTTTCCTGAAAAAGAAAAACAGAACAATTTCCTGAAACATATCCACCCATCACTGTTTTCTAAGTGCATAGTCTCCCACAACACACTCTCATGTCAGCTGATGCTTGTTAGCCGTCAACCAAAACCGTACAGAAATTATGTGAACGTAAAGCACGGCATCAGACCTGGACGTATAGCACGGCACCAGACCTTGACGTATAGCACGGCACCAGACCTGGACGTGTAGCAAGGCACCAGACCTTGATGTGTAGCACGGCACCAGACCTGGACGTAAAGTACGGCACCAGACCTGGATGTGTAGCACGGCACCAGACCTGGACGCGTAGTACGGCACCAGACCTGGACGTAAAGCATGGCATCAGACCTGGATGTGTAGCACGGCACCAGACCTGGACGCGTAGCACGGCACCAGACCTGGACGTGTAGCACGGCACCAGACCTGGACGTGTATAGCACGGCACCAGACCTGGACGTGTAATACCTGACGTGTAGCACGGCACCAGACATGGACGTGTAGCACGGCACCATACCTGGACGTATAGCCGGCACCAGACCTGGTTTGACGGCCCAACCGGACGTAGCTCAGGTGTAGCACGGCACCAGACCTGGACGTGTAGCACGGCACCAGACCTGGACGTATAGCACGGCACCAGACCTGGACGTGTAGCACGGCACCAGACCTGGACGTGTAGCACGGCACCAGACCTGGACGTGTAGCACGGCACCAGACCTGACGTGCAGCATGACGCAGACCTGGACGTGCACGGCACCAGACCTGGACGTGCAGCATTGGACCAGACCTGGACGTGTAGCACGGCACCAGACCTTGACGTGTAGCACGGCACCAGACCTGGACGTATAGCACGGCACCAGACCTGGACGTGTAGCACGGCACCAGACCTGGACGTATAGCACGGCACCAGACCTGGACGTGTAGCACGGCACCAGACCTGGACGTGTAGCACGGCACCAGACCTTGACGTGTAGCACGGCACCAGACCTGGACGTATAGCACGGCACCAGACCTGGACGTGTAGCATTGGACCAGACCTTGACGTGTAGCGGGGACAGAGATGTCGACGTCGCTGCTGGCCGGCCATATCAGCGGGGGACGGAGGCGGCCTGCGATACTGCGCCCGATAGCGGCAGGAGGCTTTGTGTCTGCCAGTTGACGCGCTTGTGGGGCGTCGTCAGATGGTGGCAGATAGCGCGCCGGCGCCAGGTGAGAGGCACACGAGCTGTGCCGCTGGGATCCGGTGCTGGGAGACCATCGAGAGGCTCGCATGAAAGCCCCGCGAAGTAGAGGACAGAGTGTGCCTACTATCATGCAACCATGCAATATCAATACATTTATATAAAAATATACTATACTATTGGATCATATATACATAGATACTGAAAGCCCCGCGAGAGTGTAGAGGTCGACAGAGAGAAAGAGAGAGAGAGAGAGAGAGAGAGAGAGTGATATATATGTATACATATATACATATACACATATATGTACATATTTATATATACATTTACATATATGTATATATATATATATCTATATATATACATACATATATATGAGACAGAGGCCAAACCGAGATACCGATGCAGAGATAATGAAGGATAACACAAGGAAGAAGAAGAAGGAAGAAGAGTGAACTCCTACTCGGGATTCACACCGAACTCAAATACGGATTGTATGCCAGCGGGAGCCAAGCGGCCCCCGCCGTTGATACGGATTGGCACGTGCACGTCGGTCGGCCTCCGCCCAATATGCGCCGCTCGTTGCTTGGCACCCCTCTTGCGTTCCGACAGGCCAAGGCCTGAAGTGCCGTGTGTACCCAACGCCCACCCTCTCCCTGACCTAGTTGTAGTTGGGTCGAATGTGGCTTGGCACAGTGTGTCATCGAACGTCAGACACGGTCCGGGTACTGCGAATGCAGGGCAGACACACCTGACTAGCTCACGACACTGCAAAGTGGAGGCACTTTTCAGATAAAACCGCTGCGTGATTAGCACACGCGACAACCGGGCTGCAGCGTCATTGGCGCTGATTCTGCACAGAATGGCCGGACACTTCAACGTTTCTTTTGATTGTAAGCTTCGACTCCGTGAAGGTGTGGCAGGCATTGTGGTACACCACGCCATGGAGTGCTGTCATCACGTTTTAGAAGTTAGAAACAGCTACATCAATACAGAATAACAATAATACTATCATATGCATACGCAACATAACGATACTACTTTTCTCAGCGAGACGCCAACATTAAACTGTTCAACAGTGAGTTTTTTTACGCTGTGTAAAGCCATCAATATTGGTATAGCCGGAACGTCGTATAGATCAATGTGATGAAGCAATGAAGCGTTGACCTCAGCAAACCGGGCAATACCAATGGGGGGGGGGGGTAAGCAAAACTGCCTGCTGTCTGTGGCCAACTCGGCAGCCGATGTTCGTTTTGTCCCCATCGGCCACGGTGGGACGTAGAGTCGGCGCCTAATGTGGATGGTGCCGATTCTTGGTATGTCTGACGAGCTGGTGGTTTGTGAAGTCCATTCCATGCCTTTTTCAGTTCATCGAACACCTTCACTTCATGTCATTTTCAGGTTATGACACTTTCAATTAATCGGCCGTTTCTAATACATGCTTTGGTTTCAAGTTACTGGAGTCCCAGTATGTCACATGCGGTTGCTATTACACAGTGTCTCGCTGCTACCGTCATACAGTTCCTCGCTGCCACTAACATACAGTGCCTCGCTGCCACTGTCATACAGTGTCTCGTTGCCACCTTCATTTCCTTGTTGCTACTGGCACGCAGTGCCGCGTTGCCACAGTCATGCAGTGCTTCGTTACCACTGTGATACCACAGACTCCCTTCTGCACAACAAAACATGGTAGCCTACAAACACGACGACCAAGGCCGCGTTTATATTAAGGTCCATACATCCAACAAAAGAATCAAGGATTACCTACATGATAAGTGAGCAAAACCAGCAAACCCTGTAGTGCTGGTGTCGCAGACATGTCACGACATTACATTACATGTGCACACTGATGACGGGCTGAGCCATACACAGCCGATCTTACAAGCGGGCATCATTACGCGTGTCTTTCGCTCACCCTGGCTTCATGTACGTGAAGCGTGCAGGGATTCATAGACTGTTAATAACCGCGTGTAAAAATAGCGATAATATTAGCAGGTTTAGGTACAGTCACAATCCGCTACGATTGCAAGTGACCGGGGCCGGGATTCGGCTACTGCCGGCAGTCACCTGAAGTGTGTTTTTTAACAGCCGGCATCCCGCCGCGGACATAATCCCTCCGCTGACTTAATCCTGCCGCTGACTCATCCTTCCCCTTTCTCAATCCTGCCAATGTCCCAATCATCTCCCTGTCACAATGTTTCCCCTGTCTCAATCCTGCTGCTATCTCAATCCGGCCGTACTGTCTCAATCCTGCCGCTGTTTCGACCCTGCTGCTGTATCAATCCTGCCACGCTAATTCAATCATGCCGCGCTATCTCAATTCTGCCATGCTGACTCAATCCTTCCACTGTCTCAATTCTGCTACTATCTCCATCTTGGCACCCGGTTTCATTCCTTCCCCAATCTCAATCATGCCGCTCTCTATTCCTCTCTCTTCCTCGCTCTCTCTTTCTTTCTCTTTATCTCTCTCCCTCTCTCTCAATGCTTCCCAAGTCTCAATCCTGTCGCGCTAACTCAATTATTCTTCTGTCTCAAATCTGACACCATTTCAATCCACAGCGCTGTCTCAATATTTCCCCTGTCTCAACCCCGTCCCTGTCTCAACCCTGTCGCACTGACTCGGTTCCTCCGCTGTCTCAATCCTGCCGCTGACTATGACAGCTTATCAACACACTCACGGCAGAACGCTGTCCGACCAGAGTGTTGTGGCACTGACACGTGCACATTGTCGCCTCGGTCTCCTGCCGGCTGGGCACCGTCCATAGACAAAGCGACAAACAACAGCACCAACTCTGGCCGCCGACTAGAAGTGCGTGGGTATTGGCGGTCAGCGACCTTCAACGGTGACCGTCTGAAGATGACGTCACATTGCACATGATCACAAAATGTCATCTGTTCCACGGCGCACTGACAGCCTCGCCCCGAACACGCGATGGCCCCCATGGCTGTTGAGTCGCCATGGGGCTTGCCGGCTCCATGGCTGTTGAGACAATCACGGCGGTTTTCGAAGGCGGCCACTGGTCGCTCCAGCACGGATTCAGTCCAACTCCTGAAACAAAGCAAAGTAGACTGTAGCAGCGGTACCAATTGTAATCAACTGACAAGTGGGCCAAAGGAGTTACCTCGCTAAAAAAGCTACAACCTACCTGCGTTCTTATTAACGAAATCAGCGTGGTTGGAAACACAAAATACGTGCTCCACTCCATTCTTTTTCTTCCCTTTCTCCTTCACCTTTCACATCACCCGTTCCATCCCCCTTTTCCCTTTGCATACGCCTTCTCATCTGTCCCCTTTCTCTCCTGTTCTATTCCATATTACATTAACTCTTCCCTTGCCTTTTTCGTCACCATGACAGAGTGTCATGTTATAATTAATGAGACGCATCTCCACCCACTTTGACTCTACTTCTCGTCAATATTTATGCCCTATTGTGCAAAACATTGTCAATTTCAAAGTTAGACATTGTTGCCGACCGCAATGGATTTTCACGGACTGTTCCATCCCAGCTGTCAACCTATGGATGGTGACATTGACGGTGCTGTAGTAGTGTCCGTCCACCAGCGGTACTGTAGCAGCGTCCGTCTATCTGCGGTACTGTAGTAGTGTCCGTCCACCAGCGGTACTGTAGTAGCGTCCGTCCACCAGCGGTACTGTAGCAGCGTCCGTCCACCAGCGGTACTGTAGTAGTGTCCGTCCACCAGCGGTACTGTAGTAGCGTCCGTCCACCAGCGGTACTGTAGTAGCGTCCGTCCACCAGCGGTACTGTAGCAGCGTCCGTCCACCAGCGGTACTGTAGCAGCGTCCGTCTATCTGCGGTGCTGTAGCAGCGTCCGTCTATTAGCGGTGTTGTAGCAGCGTCAGTCTATCAGCGGTGCTGTAGCAGAGCCCGTTCACCGGCAGCGCTGTAGCAAGCAGCGCCCGTACACCGGTGGCGCCGCAGCAGGGTTCGCCTGTCAGTGTCGCTGTATCAGTGTCCGTCTACTGACTGCGCTGTAGCAGCGTCCGTCTACTGACTGCACTGTAGCACCGTCCGTCTACTGGCGGCGCTGTAGCAGCGTCCGTCTACTGACTGCGCTGTAGCAGTGTCCGTCTACTGACTGCGCTGTAGCAGCGTCCGTCTGTCGGAGGTGCTGTACCAGCGTCAGTTTACCGGCGGCGCCGTAGCAGTGTCCGACTGTCGGCGGTGCTGTAGCAGTGTCCGTTTATCGTGTATAACGGCATTAGACTACTTGATCGGGAAAGTCCACTAATAGACCGCACGGCGGCTGAACCTGGACCGGTCCTTCGAGCACTGCGGGCAACCGATCAACCGATATTGTCGGAAAGCGTCTGTCATCTCAAAATCGACACCATGATCCGGGTTTGAGGCCACACTGACCCACACATCCCGGTACGAACTGCATTTCGTCATAGGACCTGTCCCAGCAAGCGACATGTCTGTTGATTGATTGGATATTTCTGTTTAGGGGCGCGCCGACTGCAGGGTCATTTGGCGCCCATAGCGACCTGTCTGTCCGGCCAGAGCGCCCGCGGCGGTTTGCAGCCGGATCCATTCGGCGACTGGCGCCGGCGTGACCAGGCTGTGACGTGTGCGAGACGTACGTCTGGTCTTCAGCCGCCAGACAGCGAACGGCACCGCCCTGTGACAGCGACACTCCACCCCCCCCCCCCCGCCTGCCGGAGTGAGGGGGTGCGAACTCGCGGACGCGCTCGGCAATGAATAGGTAATCACTTGGAGCCGGTGCGGCCGGCCGGCTGACGAGCCGTGACCCGCCGCCGGCGCTGTTGTGACGTCGGCCGGCCGGCCGGGGAGACAGCGGTGGTGCTGGCGCGTCTGACGTGCGTGACGGGCTGCGGCGTGACCGCGGCCGGCCGGCCGGGAGACAGCGGTGGTGCTGGCGCGTCTGACGTGGTGCCGGCGCTGTTGTGACGGCGGCCGGCCGGCCGGGGAGACAGCGGTTGTGCTGGCGCGTCTGACGTGGTGCCGGCGCTGTTGTGACGGCGGCCGGCCGGCCGGGGAGACAGCGGTGGTGCTGGCGCGTCTGACGTGGTGCCGGCGCTGTTGTGACGGCGGCCGGCCGGCCGGGGAGACAGCGGTGGTGCTGGCGCGTCTGACGTGGTGCCGGCGCTGTTGTGACGGCGGCCGGCCGGCCGGGGAGACAGCGGTGGTGCTGGCGCGTCTGAGAGTCGGCACGCCATGTGGAGCGGAGCGACGCCGCGACAGCGGGTACCCGGCGTGAGAGCCGAAATCACGGTATCGACGTGTCGTTATCGACAGTGACAGTGACACGGTCCGGACATGTCGTTATCTGTCGACAGTGCCACGGTCCGGACATGTCGTTGTCTGTCGACAGTGCCACAGTCCGGACATGTCGTTGTCGACAGTGCCACGGTCCGGACATGTCGTTGTCCACAGTGCCACAGTCCGGACATGTCGTTGTCGACAGTGCCACGGCTCGGACATGTCGTTGTCCACAGTGCCACGGCTCGGACATGTTGTTGTCGACAGTGCCACAGTCCGGACATGTCGTTGTCGACAGTGCCGCAGTCCGGACATGTCGTCGACAGTGCCACGGCTCGGACATGTTGTTGTCCACAGTGCCACAGTCCGGACATGTCGTTGTCGACAGTGCCACGGTCCGGACATGTCGTTGTCGACAGTGCCACGGCTCGGACATGTCGTTGTCCACAGTGCCACAGTCCGGACATGTCGTTGTCGACAGTGCCACGGCTCGGACATGTCGTTGTCCACAGTGCCACGGCTCGGACATGTCGTTGTCGACAGTGCCACAGTCCGGACATGTCGTTGTCGACAGTGCCACAGTCCGGACATGTCGTCAAGCCAGGCAATGTCCACAGTGCCACAGTCCGGACATGTCGTTGTCCACAGTGCCACAGTCCGGACATGTCGTTGTCGACAGTGCCACGGCTCGGACATGTCGTTGTCCACAGTGCCACGGCTCGGACATGTCGTTGTCCACAGTGCCACGGCTCAGACGTGGGGAAACCATCGCTTCGCAAGTAATTAGCATATTCGAGTGGTGGGTTATTAACCCCTTGGAATAGCCTCGGCATACAATTTGTCATGGCTTGGATCCTGGCCCGAAGAGTTCAACTGAAGCGTTTCTCACCAGCCCACAGCTGATGGCACCTCGGCTACTGAGTGTAGTCGCAGTCGGTCTGCGCCATTCTGGACGCGTGTCAAAGCAGCGGCTGTGAATGATCAGGGCAGGTGATGACGTGCCGGGGCGTGACCGCAGTGTTTTGAGACCGTCGCGGCGGACGCAAGGGGTGTCCCGGTGGCGCTGACGATCGTTTGGATGGATCGTGTCGTGGACGGGTCATTTGGACTGGTCGTGCCAACGACTCGTTCCAAGGAACGGCACCAGCTTCATCACGTTCAGAGTGGTGATGACAGGTCGGCAGGCCATCGCTTGGTGACGTCACACCTGCAGAGCGTCAGTCACGGTGACAGGTTATGTGCCAGTGGTCCGGCGGCAGCGATACCAGCTGATCTGATGTCAGGTCAAGGGTCTGTCCCCGGCACGGCAGGTCAAATGTTGACCTTCATTACGACCGGATCGCGTGGGTAAGCACGACTAGATTCCCACCGACACCGTCAAACACGGGGAGCATCCAGCTTCCAACATTTCTTACGTTGATTAGGCAGTTTTCACGGGAATCAAACGACTATTCACATTTAAATGATTGGGTCATCACTGCATATTGACGGACGCTGCTTATTTTTTTCAGCCGCATTTCAAATTATCCATCATTGCAAGCTAACACGAAAGACAGTGCACTCATTTTGTTGGGCGCTTTTAAAGGAGCAGGGTGCACCCCGGCAATGATAAAAATGTAGAGAAGATCGTTCTTGTAGGCTCGTGATAGACTAGGGGACCCGCGCGTCGCGATAACTCCGAATGCAAAAATGATATGTTCTCTGCACGATATATTGTGCAGAAAGTATAGTGAATATATAGAGACACTCGCAATAATGTTCTAGGCGACAGCCGACTGCAATCACTTTCAGTTCTCAATTTGGAGGCCGAAATATAGTTGTTAATTTACGCACGCGACCGACAGCGACAGGTCCGCGCGGCTCGACAGTCAAGACACGTCTCACAGCGGGGGCTGGCCACCGCCCTGGCTCGGCCACGACCGGAAGGCCGGTACACGTCGCAGTAGCCGGGCGTTGTCCCGAGAACGCTGACTCGGTTCCGACGAGGGCCGGCGACCGCGTCGCCGGCGCCGGACGGAAAAGTACGGGCGTGACATGCGCGGGGCATAGTAGGTCGGCCGATTTACGGGGTCACAACACCCACAGATAGATATTATACGATTAAAACAGTACGTGTCTAGCAACACTTACAAAAGCAACTCCCTTGGTCCATGCTACATGAGGACATTGAAGGGTTAGAAATGTAAATAAATCCTGCAGATATGAATTCATAGAAAACCGATCAATCCATGTCCTCAAATCGCATACTCAAAAATGCATTCAAAGCCGATAATATTGGCCTTCGTCACGGTGAGTGGTGCACCATTCATTGCAGTGCATTGCTGGCTAGCGGGGACTAGGTACGGTGTTTATGTATCCGACCGGGTCGGCAGCCCGCTACAGTGGTAACTTACACATCCGACCGGGACGGCAGCTCGCTACAGTGGTAACTTACACATCCGACCGGGACGGCAGCTCGCTACGGTGGTAACTACACCATCCGACCGGGACGGCAGCCCGCTACGGTGGTAACACCACAGAGCCCATACGGTGGTAACTTACACATCCGACCGGGACGGCAGCTCGCTACAGTGGTAACCTACACATCCGACCGGGACGGCAGCTCGCTACAGTGGTAACGTACACATCCGACCGGGACGGCAGCTCGCTACAGTGGTAACCTACACATCCGACCGGGACGGCAGCCCGCTACAGTGGTAACTTACACATCCGACCGAGACGACAGCCCGCTACAGTGGTAACCTACACATCTAACCGGGACAGCAGCCCGCTACAGTGGTAACTTACACATCTAACCGGGACGGCAGCCCGCTACAGTGGTAACTTACACATCCGACCGAGACGACAGCCCGATACAGTGGTAACTTACACATCCGACCGAGACGACAGCCCGCTACAGTGGTAACCTACACATCTAACCGGGACGGCAGCTCGCTACGGTGGTAACCTACACATCCGACCGGGACGGCAGCTCGCTACGGTGGTAGCCTACGGTGGTAACTTACGGTGGTAGCCTACGGTGGTAGCTTACACATCCGACCGGGACGGCAGCTCGCTACGGTGGTAACTTACGCGCATGGCGGGAACTGCAGCCCGTCGCTATCGGCTGAGACCGGCCACTGCGACCAGAAGACCGGCGGAGACGAGGCCTACCGAGACCTGCGCCGCCCGGTCCGCGGAGCCGGCTGTGGGGCACGGGCACGTGTCAGCCATTTGCGGCGTAAAGCACTGCCGGCCGGGAGCAGTGACTCGTGACACGTGGAGCACAGTGTACGTGCAGCGCATTAGGAGCGAGAACCGGATAAAATCCACATGTGCACGTGTACACGCTAACATGAATCACAGCAGAGGAATACGTGAGTGAAGGGTAACCGGACAAATGTACGTAAAGCAAATGTACGTATGGCAAATGTACGTACGCAAATGTACGTAGGCAAATGTACGTAAGCGCAGATGCACGTATGGCTAATGTACGTAAGCGCAAAAGTACGTAGGCGCAAATGTACGTATGCGCAAAAGTACGTTTGCGCAAATGTACGTAAGCGCAAATGTACGTGTGCGCAAATGTACGTAAGCGCGAATGTACCTAAACGCAAGGACAAATGTATCTAAATACAGCTTTACGTAGTCGTAGTACATGAGAGCTGCACGTGTACGAGTGAATACATGTGGTAACCGAACAAATGCACGCAAGTAACAAGTACGTAAGCGCTACATTTACGTACATTTGCGCTTACGTACATGTGCGAATACGTACATGTGTACATATGTACAAGAGCGCTTTCATACACCTGGCTTGCGTAAAGCTGTACTTACATACATTTGCTCATACGTACTTTTGCACATACGTACTTTTGCGCTTACGTACATTTGCGTTTATGCACTTTTGCCCATGTGTACATTTCCGCATACGTACACTTGCGCTTACGCACACTTGCGCTTACGTACTTTTACGCATGCGTACATTTGCGCATACGTACATTTGCGCCTACGTACACTTCCGCCTACGTACATTTGCGTATACGTACAAGTGTACATACGTACACGAGCGCTTTCATATACCTAGGTTGCGTAAAGCTGTACTTACATACATTTTCTCATACGTACTTTTGCGATTGTGTACGTTTTCGCATACGTCCATTTGCGCATACGTATTTTTGTACTTTTGTACACTTGTGCATATTTACGTTTGCACTTACGTACATTTGCGCATACGTACATTTGCGGTTGCGTACATTTGCACATACGTATATTCGCACTTACGCACATTTGCGTTTAAGTACATTTGCTTACGTAAATTAACGATACGTTCATTTGCTCTTACACACATATGCCATACGTACATTTCTCCTTCCGTACATTTGTTCTATAATTGCTTTTGCATTGACGTACAATTGCAATTACATACTTTTACGCATACGAATTTTTGCGTATACGTACGCTTGTGCATACGCAAATTTGCGCTTACGTACATTTACGCTTACGTACTCTTGCTCTTACGTACAATTGCGCATACGTACATTTGCGCTTACGTACATTTGCTTACGTACATCTGCCATACGTACATTTCCTTACGTACATCTGCCATACGTACATTTGCCCTTACGTACATTTGTCCTAGAATCGAGTGAAGCGTCAGAAGGTAAAAAGGACATAAAGATAATTCTGCAGAGTTCGGGACTCCCGTAATATAGGCTCGATTGCCTTTGCATGTCTGCGAACTTCCTTAGCCTATACAGTTCGGCGGCTGTGCTGGCTTATGGTGCTGAAATGTGATCATTTTTTTCATTCACTTCCACGTGTGCCGTTGGCATAAAGAATATAAGATTAAAGGACACTTCTTTACCTATGGTGTCTTTGCTGTCGGCATGAAACAGTGAATCTACGGATAATTGTTCAACTAACAAGGCAAACATCACGCACTTATGAGGCACACATAGCCACACTTACAAGCCACTTGTCGAACAAAAGCCTTTTTTGAATACGCTTGTGGTGCGCGCGTGCCTTTTGATACAAAACCATTTGATCCCAGTCACTTGAATCCCACTTAGTAACAAACTCAGTTTGAACTACAATTGCCTTGGAATCTGAACCACTACACAGTTATTATAACCATCGATGCCTCCATATTTGTTTGATAGGGGTATGTGGACGACAGGGCGTTTAGGTTAAGTCTTAAGGTGGGATGCCACGGGCGAAACGTTCGATTTCACAAGGAATGGGGAGGGAACGCGTGGCGCGCGAGGTTTGGGGTTGGGGACGACTTGTGCGCGAAGTTTGGAAGGCGGGGGCGTAGCGCGAGTAACTTATGCGTCTCCGCATTGTGACGTCATGGTCGTCCATAGCTCCCGCCATGAATTATACTACAATTCCTGCGACTACTTTTTGGCTATTTTTTCTGCCATAACGGATGGGTTAGAACATAGATGAGAACACACTGCCCGGCCCCCATGGGCTTCAACAAAGCGAAAGAGAACGGAGGACGTGTCCTCCAAACTTCGTGGAATTGCATATTATACTCATGAAGCTTCATCGAAAAAAATCGACCTCGTGTGCCCGTGTCCAATATCCGTGACAACGCCTCACTTTCCTCACCCAAATCCCTCATCATGCATGCAAGTCAATGACTACGAGGGACTTTGCCGAATTTAAACGTAAACTTACTGAGATGTAGATCACAAAATTGCCGGAGGGAGAGAGAACTGTCGGTCTTGCATGATGCGACGCGGGCGACTGTGCATTGCGCCGGCGACAACGTCCTCCCCTCACCCCAGGTGATGGCGGATTAGCCGACATCCCAGCCAACTAGGATGACGGCTTGGGTACGAACCCAGAGCCTGATGGTGACGAAGCGAGCACAAGAAATCCCGAACTGACGCGTGGGAGCCGCCGCCGTCGCGTTGTCGGCCCGCCGCTATCGAACGGCAACGGTCTTTCACACGCAGGGGCCCGCTCCTCGTGTCCTCATGACCCGACTGGAAATCGACTGGAAATAGACAAGACGATCGATCGGCTACCCCACCAGACTTCGTTCGTGCCAGCTCGGCAGGGGGCTAAAAGCGAGAAGACGACGGACGTGCACGTTTACATCGCTCTGTGCCGCGCTGAAGCGACCGCTGGGAGACGCGAGAGAGGGAGAGAGGCGGAGGCATGCTCCGACAGTAATTATGCCGCCGGTTATTATGAGCCGGCGGTGTTCGGGAAATTAGTGACAGCCGCCGATCGGATTGGCCGCACCGCGCCGAGTCGACATCCGCACCGTCTGATCTGTGTCGACAGACAGTCCAATGGGCCGACGCTGCGTACCGATATCCGAACGAGTCGGCGCTGATGCTTTGCCGAATGAACGACTCGGTAGTGGAACGGCGGAGAGAGAGAGAGAGAGAGAGAGAGAGAGAGAGAGAGAGAGAGAGAGAGAGAGAGAGAGAGAGAGAGAGGGAGAGAGACGCACCAGTTCCCAACAGCGACTGATCATCGGTTCATCAGTTCCTAACAGCGATTGAATATCAGTTGGCCAGTTCTCAACAGCGGAGCCAGGGCATTCAATTTTCGCTAGTCCCAGCCGCGTCCATCCGGTCTGAGCCCGTCCATCGCACCGAACCGCTGTCCGACCGATGGGTGTCCTGTCCGACCGGTGGGTGTCAAGTTTAGCCGGTGGGTATCCTATCTGACCGGTAGGTATCAGGTCCGGCTGGTGGGATTATCAGGTTTATCCTGTGGGTGTCCTGTCCTACAGGTGGGTGTCTTGCCAGACCGGCGGTTGTTAAGTTTAGCCGGTGGGTGTCCTGTCTGACCGGTGGGTGTCCTGCCCGACCGGCGGTTGTCAAGTTTAGCAGGTGGGTATCCTGTCTGACCGGTGGGTGTCCTGCCCGACCGGCGGTTGTTAAGTTTAGCCGGTGGGTGTCCTGTCTGACCGGTGGGTGTCCGGTCCGGTCGCTGGGTGTTCGGTCCGGCCGGTGGATGTCCGGTCCGGCTGTGTTGAGTCGGTGCGCCGCGTGCGGGCGGCACTGCGTCTTGTGAATCCATCCGTCTCGCACACCACACCCTGGGCTGGTCGGATGCCGTGATCCACGGCAATACCACCGGCCTCCGGCCGCTATATTAGCGGCCGGCGCTGTCGCCGGCGGCCGACGGCCAGAGCGTGCAGGCCGCAGATTTGTCGTAGCCGACACGTCGCATCGTCGACCTCGACGACGTCGGTGCTCAATCGTCGCGATTGGCTCGAGTCAAAGCGACCGGAAAGAGCAAAGCGATCCGGACCGTCTGCTGCCGCCGGTTTTGGGCCGCGTGTCCCCGAGACGGTGTCAGCAGGCCGTGCCGCCCATGTCGAGCGACAGCGTGCCTCCTGACAGTACTCGGCCGGCACTGGACGCATCTGCAGCGGATTAATAGTGTCCCCGGGCCCGCCCGGGCCGGAAAATCAGCTGTCACCTCCGCGACGTCATCGATTCGGTGGCCGACGTCGGCCGTCCGGAAGAGTCGTCGAGACCGACGGGCGACAGGCCGGCGACGGGCCGGCGGCGAGGCGACTGTTCGTTCGACACGCACCACCGCCGGCCGACTTTTCATGACAATGCCTGCCCTGATCCGAGTGCTGGGCATCATTCAGCGGCTGTGGCAGCACGAGCGCGCAGGGTCGCTCAGACGTTCAGACGCTCGTGTTCCGGCAAACGACATGTCCGACAGCCGATTAGTGGCCAGGGGAGCGCCATATACAACCGACGTCAGGCGTGACGCGGATCGTAGTGGTCAGGGGAGCGCCATATACAACCGACGTCAGGCGTGACGCGGATCTAGTGACCCGGAGGGGGGGAGGGGGCATATTCAACCGACGTCAAGCGTGGTGCCCATCGTAATAGTCAGGAGAACGCCACATACAACCGACGTCAAGCGTGGTGCGCATCGTAGTTGTCAGGGGAGCGTCATATACAACCGACATCAGGCGTTACGCGAATCTAGTGACACGGAGGGGGGGGGGGAGGCATATTCAGCTGACTTCACGTGTGGCGCTAGACCACCTCTCCACACCTCCACACACCATTAATAATCAACTAGCACGCGCCGTACAACAAACACAGGGGACGTTTTTCTTTCACCCAATGGTGTGCGGCCGAGACACAAATACACCGGGCGTTGTTGTTCTGCCCAATGAAGCCTAGGAGATAACCGCGCAGACAGGTAGTCACCGGCGGGGCCGGTATGGCAGTCGGATCACACTCCCACACAGTGCGAGAGTCGGCATCGGCCGACCAATGCCCACCTGCCACCTGCCACCTGCCACTTGCCATCTACAATCTGCCGCCTGCCACTTGCCACCTGACACCTGACACCACCCGCCGGCGCGAACTGACCGCGCCGTCTCCATCTAGGTGGACCGATGTACCAAGGTGCTGCTGAGGTAGCGTGTTTGAGCCGCCGGTGCGTGCCCCCCCCCCCCCACCCAGCGCCACGCGCCACGACGACCGTCGCCGCCGACGCGCGTCGGCCGCGCTAATCCTCGCCCAGTCGGTCCGGCGGTCCGGCGTGATTCGCAAACTTTCGGCGGCGGCCGGCCATTCGGCGCCGTTACGCGGGGCCGTGCAGCGCGGACGTACGTCGCCGTCGCGCACGTGCCGGCCAGACCGGCTGCCGGACCGGCTGCCGCACCGGCTGCCGGCCCCGCGGCAGTCGGCCCGTGACGAGCGCCGCCCGCCGCCGCCGCCGCGTAACGGCGCAGACGACAGTGCCGACGGCCGTCGAACCGCCAACGGCTGTCAGCCGCCCGCACGAAGTTCGCAGGCCGGCCGTGTCGTCGTGTCCGACGGCACGCTGTGCTCGGCAGAGGCAGAGCACACCACGCGTCGCCTCCGGTCTCACTTACCGATGCTGGCGGCCAGCGTAGCACCTGAAACAGACGCAAATAGTTACTGACAGCGAAAGTGCTGCGAACGCTGACATCTGACAAACAAATTCGCCATTCGACGGGACACACACGGAGACGAACAATGCACTTCAGCAAGTTACTTAAATATGTGAAACAAACGAGCGTGAATCATATCCATGTTTGTTTTCCGTTATTCGGCTGAAATATCACCACAGCTGGCCGTAAAGTTTACACTGGTGTTCTTCAACCCTGAATTTGATCACGTAGAGTGAACGTATCAACAGGATTCACTGGCATCCACTCGCACGTGGAAACACTAAATACAACCAAATAATACGCTGCACAGCATCCATGCACTGTGCCGTGCAAGTCTACAGACACACCCAGGCAGTGGAATAGCACATAATGGTTGCTGATATTACTAGATTCTGTTGTTTCCAAGCTGGTGAGCAAGCTCGCAACTAGCCATGCACAAACGGCCTTCTGAACTGAGCGTATTACTGAGCTAGTCACCACAGGTCTTACCTTCGGTGACCCTGTCTGCTCGCTCATTCCCGCCAAGGTCAGAAACCTGACCGCGTGTTATGTTCAAGAGCGGAGTTGAAGTAATTTGCGTTTCATTAGGAGGGACGGTAGGCGTGAGAACAATATCACCTGCTGGCAACAGAAAAGGAAAGTGCAAAACAAAAACAGCACAAAGTAAGCACACAGGAGAAAAATAAACGCGGCATCGATAGCGACAGAAGAGCAAGAGTATGAGGCGTGCACGAGGTGCGATGTTAAACAGCAAAACAGATGAACATGAGACACAGACAAGCGAAGTGTGTATAATGAGCGATAGAGCAAGCACAACTGAGCGAACAATTAAATTAAGATACTCTAGTATTTGCTTGGTAATGTTGTTTATGAAAACGGAAACATCGTGTAGACAGCCCCGTGGGACGCTGGCTTCCATTGGTTATTTGCGATTCAAGCGTGGTTATCAAACGAAGTAAATCTCTTTTTATAGGTCAATTTAATTCCTTTCAGCACTCTTTAGATCCCTTAGCTGCATAGCTCAACCTTTTCCATCCATGCACATTACATATGCGCCAGCGAATCACTTAATCTGCGAATAACTGAGGGGGGCTCTCCCCTCCTCAGTCACTGAGGCAGGCGCTCCCCACCCCTCCCCAGTCACTGAGGGAGGCTCTCTCCTCCTCAGTCACTGAGGCAGGCGCTCCCCACCCCTCCCCAGTCACTGAGGGAGGCTCTCTCCTCCTCAGTCACTGAGGCAGGCGCTCCCCACCCCTCCCCAGTCACTGAGGGAGGCTCTCTCCTCCTCAGTCACTGAGGCAGGCACTCCCCACCCCTCCCCAGTCACTGACGGTAGCCCTTCCCTCCCCAGTCACCGAGGGAGGCTCTCTCCTCCCCAGTCACCGATGGAGACTCTTCTCTCCCCAGTCATGGAGGCTTTTCCCCTCCACATTCACTGAGGGAGGTTATCCCCTCACCAGTCACTGAGTGGGCTTCCCCCTCCCCTTTGGTCATTTTGCGATAATAGCCAAATCAATTGAGGCAGCAGCTTCAGACGTTCGGTATCTATAAATGAACACCTAAGGTAGCTTGTGCAAAAAAATGACCTCGGTGTCATATTAGGTCATGTCTTAATGATGTCGTTTTTACGCTTCAAGCGATTGCTTATTGTGATGAGATACAATGGGACCTATGTTGGCTGACAGATCGATGCATGTGCAGTTGGTGTGCCAGAGGTCATCTTGTTTCCATGTGACCTAAACTAGGCCATTCTGTGTCATTTTGGTGATGTTCATTATATTCAAATATAAATACCGCTTAATCCTGGAAAATATATATCGCTTGCTATGATTATATATACATATATAGATCTATGTTTATCTATATATATATATATATATATATATATATATATATATATATATATATATATATATATGTTTATATTTACATGTATATGATGTGTACTACATATACTGCTTACTATATATAATAATGTAGATGGATTGACACATATTTTCCGAGCTGAATTTGAACCATACAGGTACCCACTTGTCATCTCGTAATATTTGCCAACTGACAGTGAAGAGAAAAGTGATCTTTATGAAATCGATTGCGTGTGGTATGTATCCGCGCAACTGATTGTTGGTGTTTACTAAACCCATCGTGTTGCCCATAGTCCAGGGAAGGCCGCAGCACCAGGCTAGGGTGGTGACCACAGCACCAGGCTGGAGTGGTGATCACAGCACCAGGCTGGGGTGGTGACCACAGCACCAGGCTGGGGTGGAGACCACAACACCAGGCTGGGGTGGTGATCACATGACCACAGCACCAGGCTGGGGTGGTGACCACAGCACCAGGCTGTGGTGGAGACCACAGCACCAGGCTGGGGTGGAGACCACAACACCAGGCTGGGGTGGTGATCACAGCACCAGGCTGGGGTGGTGACCACAGCACCAGGCTGGGGTGGTGACCACAGCACCAGGCTGGGGTGGTGACCACAGCACCAGGCTGGGGTGGTGACCACAGCACCAGGCTGGGGTGGTGACCACAGCACCAGGCTGGGGTGGTGACCAAAGGCTGGGGTGGTGACCACAGCACCAGGCTGGGGTGCTGACCACAGCACCAGGCTGGGGTGGAGACCACAGCACCAGGCTGGGGTGGTGACCACAGCACCAGGCTGGGGTGCTGACCACAGCACCAGGCTGGGGTGGTGACCAGTGGGGTGGTGACCACAGACACCAGGCTGGGGTGGTGACCACAGCACCAGGCTGGGGTGGTGACCACAGCACCAGGCCCCACCAGGCTGGGGTGGTGACCACAGCACCAGGCTGGGGTGGTGACCACAGCACCAGGCTGGGGTGGTGACCACAGCACCAGGCTGGGGTGGTGACCACAGCACCAGGCTGGGGTGGTGACCACAGCACCAGGCTGGGGTGGAGACCACATGACCACAGCACCAGGCTGGGGTGGTGACCACAGCACCAGGCTGGGGTGCTGACCACAGCACCAGGCTGGGGTGCTGACCACAGCACCAGGCTGGGGTGGTGACCACAGCACCAGGCTGGGGTGGTGACCACAGCACCAGGCTGGGGTGCTGACCGCAGCGCTACGCCACAATACAAATCAGCCGGAACGGAGGTTGCATCAACACATAATTCCTAATCAGATGATCGATGAACCCCGGGGAAAATCTACCTTGCTCAGACTCACTAGTGACGCGAACGCACAGGGCATGTATCACAATCTCAAAGGAAGGAAGCCATATTCCGGGGGAATAACCTGGGCTTGTCTGTAGTTTGATGATGACGTTGTTTTACAATGGAAATTGTTGGCCTCCATTTCACTTCGTGGCTCGATTTGCAGCCATCTGCAATACGATCATAGCATCTAAGCTAATCGGGGAAGTGATCATTATAAAATTTGGAGACCATGTTGGCAAGTGGGGTGAAAGCAGGTCACTGGACACCAAAATAAAAGTACAATTCAATTATGCATTATGCAGATATCTCAATCAATTTATTAGAATAAAAAATATTTCACGTTCGCAATTCGATTCCAGCAGAACAAGTGTTATAAAATTATATGTTTAATTTCTTCTTGCAGAATAAAAACAAACAAGAGATGTTTGATATTCCACATTTCGATGAGGATTCACAAGAAACACCATCGAACGGATCCCAATCCCCCAACCCCCAACATCAGTCACCCGCAAGCATCGTTGGACCGATCTATTTTATCCACTCATATGGCTGAGAAGTCGTGCTGCTGCTGTGGGTGATTTTTTGCTCTTGAGAAAACTTTGCTATTGAGAAAACTACACTAAAGATACAAAGGTCACGCCCACGTGACATTGACGCCCCATGTGCTCCTTCATGCACGTCCTCCCATGTGCACCATCAGTCATTCGCAAAACCAAATGTCAGAAGTATTGCCGAGCCGGTGGGACTGGGACGTGAAGTTCGGCTTGGACAGCTCGGCCCTGGCTAATTCAGTGTTCAGTCGGCGACGGCACGTGTTGCCATGCTAACGCCCGTGACACCGCCACGTGGGTCGGCCAGTGAGCCGGGTCGCAGTGTGGCCGGGGCGGCGCTGGGCTCGGTCGGCGGGGACATGCCAGCTGGTGGCGGCCTGATATTGTAATTAGCCGCCGTTAGAGGGCGGTACAGCACGCAGGCGGCGATCCGTCGCCACTGGCCGCAGCTGGGCTCTGGGGCTAGGTGACGGGCCGGGGGCTTCCACCCGGCGACCTGGCCGGCCCGCATCCAGTCCGCCCCGGGCAAGCGACCGCTCTGTCTGATGTACGTGCCACCGCCGAGAACATGCTCCGGTCATCATCCACATCCCACCGGGCTGGGATGCACCCGACATAAATTATTTCATGGAAGGAGTTAAGATGCATCGGGATGAAGGATGGGGGATGACATTTGGGCGCCACTTCTGTTGAATATTCTACGAGTGTTCGAATATTCTACGAGATGCAGAGAGCAAAAGAAAGAGTGAGAGATAGAGGGACAAGGATGCAAAAGGGTGAAGCAGAGCAGTAAAGACAAAAGAGAGAGAGATAAAGAGACGGACATGGGGTGAGAAAAGATAATGTATGGAAGTACGAATGAAGCATATACACGGGAAAGCGGTTAAAGGTGAAGAGTAAGGCTGAAATAAGATGGCAAGATGCTCTGGGTTATTCCGCGGCGAAATTAGGATCAGTAGCATTTGATACCTGAACACCTATAACAGCACCAGGAGGAAGCGGCGGCAGGATGTACCATGCTTCTTTCCAAACTAGACAAGTTAAGAGAGAGTCGCAAGCATGCCTCTTACTGTATCCTTCCTGATCAATAGCACACACGGTTGCGTCTAGTTGCCCGCCATTTCCACGCCGCCGGTCACTTATCAAAGCCAGGCCCGTTGAATGAGGTCCGTATCACGTTCATCAGATCAGGTAAGGCCCGTCTCAAGATTACTGCTATGTAAGCTGTGCAGATCATATATGACTTCAGCAACATTGAAAACCATTCCTGGTTTTGCGAAGGCATATCTTGAATAGTTTGCTGACGGAATTTTACTAAGCATAATGCAAGAAGGTTAAATCACACTTGTCCTCAAATGGCAATATCGCCGTCATTTTGCTTCAGCACTATCATGTGATAGATGTGTAGTCATGCATAACAATAGCTGAATATAATCGTAGCCGGTGTAAGCGTATCTAAACATATCGTTAATAGACTTTCAACGATATGCTTCTGCTTTGTATTTTAGACATTGGACTTTCAAGCAAGCTGAGCGGTGCTTACAAATTATACAGATGAGTGGCTGGAACTAAGAAACGGCGCCACTAAATTGAGAGTGCTTACAGCCTTCTTTCAATCAATATATGACATATTAGGATGTTCCAGTTCGCGATATGTCTTACGAAATTGCCAGAGTGCATTATCGATATGCATAATATATGTATTGCAAAGCTACCTTTGTGAGAATATCTTATTCACATATCGGTTAACCTCATTCATTTGACCGGACTCGGTCATTTTGATAACTAGATTGTAACTTCTATCGATAGCTGAATTATTCGCACATTCCAAAAGCATTCGACAGGCGCCAATAGACGAAAATTATGCATGCAAAGAAGTCACTGGAAGGAATTTCTGCTGGAATGAAATAATTAAGCTCTGTGTACACTAGCATGCAAATACCTACCTGATGAGTAGGTGATGAGCTTCCGTTTTGAATATTCGGTGTCACTGAGAGTTAGGACGCACTCGAAAGTGGTGGTGCCTTCCAGCGCACTATCTTCGACAACGGCGTGCGCCACGACGTCAAACAGGCCGTCCTCGACGGTCGTCTTCTGGTGGAAGATGTCCTTCAGCTGCCGGCGGCTGCCCGGGTCAGAGGGCAGGGTGAGCACGCGCACACCACATGTGTCACAGGTATCGCAGGTGTCGCAAGTATCGCAGTTATCACAGGTATCACAGGCTTCACAGGTATCGCATGTATTATAAGCATCACATGCTTCGCAGATATAACAGCATCGCAGGTGTCGCAAGTATCACAGGTATCACAATCATGACAGGTAGCACAGGCATCGCATTATCACAAACATCACACGCTTCACAGATATCACAGGTATCGCAGGCATGGCAGATATCGCAGGTATCGTATGCATCGCAGGTATAACAAGTCACATAAGAGCAATGATCTACCATATGTCAAATGTCAAAGTCGTGAAGTGGATCGTGTTCGAAACCCAGAACCATAGAGAACCCTAGTTAAAATTACGTGTATGTAACAGCACTGCAAACTGCATACACGCAACGGTAAACAGAAGTCAATTATTATTATTTACATAACAATAGAATATCGAGCCTAAATAACTTTTAGGTTTCCACAAAATGTTTGCGAACAGTTGTTGTCATTGATATATGTGAGCGACTTGGCAACATAACCTAACCTTTAAAAGCAACATCAACCTGATTTTATTGTGCTTTGAACATACCATTGTAATACTTCGGATGTAGAAACGAAGCGTTCACGGGAAGTCTGAACACAGAACACTGCTGTCTGTTTTGGGAGTGCATCGAGGATTCATTAATTTGGCCCTTCATTAGTTATCGAGCTCTCATTGAATTGATATATTTCAATTGCATTTACGGTAATACTATGCATATCAATACGCAATTGGCCGTCTCTTACGCCGGCCGATCCAATTGGCGTCGATTGCTTTGAACATTGTATAGACGAATGGGCTGCATCGCGTGGCCATTTATACGTTGGATATCTGGGAACAGATACAGTGCGATTCGTACAGACAGTTCTAGGCATTAACAATTCGAAGAAGAGCAATTGAAATCTAATCCGGGTACCGTGGAACAACTGTACCCCAAAACCTGATGTGTCGACAAGATTAGGCATTGCGTGAGACGAAATGTGTGACCCTCAATATACCAGGAGGTGCTGAGTTTACATCAAAAGTAACGTTAGGGATTATGCTATATTACTCAACGTTTGTCTAGGGGCCATCGTCAGGAGTGATATAAAAAATGGCAGGGTTAACGATTAAAAAAACGCGGGAAAAAAAGCGTGCAAAAAATCACGTGAATCACATAAAAACATCCTCATTGGTGTAGACACTTCAAGAAACTCCAAACCAGAAATCAACTAGGTCAAGATAGAATCCTCTGAGGAAGCCCGAGCCGATGGTCCATATACATATCGACACATACATGCACGCACATATATAGACATATATCCAATATAACGCGTAATACATGAAGTATAATTTACGTTTATGTAATTTTATGTGATATACCAAGACATCGTTTGCGTGTTTAGTTGCGGCCGGAGATTACGTATGTGTAGAGATTCGAGGACCTTCAGATCAGGTCATTGAGGGTCGTATATTTCGTCTCACGCAATGTCTAAAACTCAGGAGCACTTAAGGGCCATTCTTCGTTCTATTAGACAAGATTAGGAACAGGTTTTCGAATGCGGTTTTCACTGTGCAATGTATCCACAAATGGCGAGGTGGATGCCTCGAATACCGTGCACAGCGATTTCTCCAAACTACTGAATAGCTCTTCTAATGAGTTAGACGTTTGCTATGGATATATTATTTGTCTCTCCGACGGGAAATGAAACCATTTGAGGATCGTGATGACTGTTTTGAGAGCTGAATAGTGCCCGTGAGCAACTGCACAATATCAACTTATGCCAAAAGGAGAAGGGACTTGTAATCGGTGCAACATTCGTCAAGCGGAAATTGAGGCTCTCAAAGTAAATGAGACAGCCCTGAAGATGAAAGTGAAGACCTGGAAGTGAAGGCTTCATCAGATGAGGCAGGTCGAAGCTAAGTATGTGCTCCTTGCTGTATTTTGCGTTGTGGAGAACGGAAATACGTTCGCCGCCGGCATGACAAATTGGTCAAGCAAGGCTGTGAGTCACTGCTTCCAATGGTATTGCTCTCTCTCCCTCTTTCTCTCTCTCTCTCTCTCTCTCCCACCACACACACACTTGGCCCTCCTTCAAAGGCAACAATCTGATTATGGGACATGACGAACAACACTAGGGTGGGGAAGGGGAGGGGGTGGAATGTGGACTTTGAAGTTGCTGGTCATATGATGTCGGCATGACACATGAATAGTATCATCAATGCATGATACCATGCCGTTGAATCACCGTTAATGACATCCCATTGAAGTTGAATATGTTTTATGGAATGCTCTTCCATGTGTTCCTGCAATGTTACTTCCCATCGGTTTGTGCTGGAAATAACTCATATAATGTCAAGTAACTTGGCTCATTTGCGTTTTTTCTTCTTCACAAAATGCACACTCGAATGCATAACCAGCGTTCTTCTCTTGCCGTTCCCGTTCCTTTCAGACTCCTCTTGTTGCCAGTGGTTACGTACGTACGTTGTAACACGACTTAACCAATGGCAAGACTTAACTAGTAACAAGACGTAACTGGAAGTAAGACGTAACAAGACTAACAATCCATGCTGCCCGGTCCACACCGCCCTTCTGCGAAACTATCAGGTTTCGAAACACCCGGCGCAATCTAAATTTAGGAGACATTCAGTGAGATTATGGAAGAAACTCGTCACTCATTTATCCGAGAACCACCGGAAATAGGTGTGTAGCCTCCCCGGCAACACACTCGAGTCTCTCACACCGGCTGCCAGATGCCACGTCACACTTGAGCAGCACTTGCCTGTTGGGCTTGCCCTCCTGTTGAACAAACACTTGCAGCCTGGGCGATGGAAACACGCCGTCTGCCAGGCAGGATACGTTGACAGAGCTGGTGGTCGGCTTCTCATGGGTGAAGTTCATGTCGCGGGCAGGAACTGAAACAGAGCAGCATCGTCACAAACTAAACTAATGCAGTGGCATGGTGAAAGGTAACATCGGATCTGAATACAGTACAGCACAGTCACTCTGCTGACCGTTAGATCACACTACTAGCTTCTTATGGGCTAGTTATTCTCCGTTGCTCTGGTATATGCATATCTGCATATGTCGGTTTGTGTAGCAGATTTTTTTTCGGGTCAGGTGCCACTTCAGATGCATTGTTGGTTATTTGAGTTTTAGGGCGCAGTCATTCACATCCATCGCACCACCCCTAGCGATGCGCATCGCGCCATTTATTTCTGAACCAAAAGTAACCACAGACAATGCCAGCCGAGGGGAGAGGCTCGACTCACATACCTCACCGACGCCACAACAAAATACCACTTCAAAACGGAATCCAACCACGCCGGCGGAACATGCAGGAGCAGGCCTCAGCTACGCCGCTCGTCGTGTCCCCAGCGTCCCCCCTCCCCTCGCCTGCCAGACGCGCACGGAACAGCGCACGTCGTCCATTTGCAGGCCGTGCACGTGCGACACGGGCGGGCGTGCCGCGTGCATGGCTGGCGCGCGTGCCATGCCGCACGCGGTCGGGCGCGTGACGCACGGCGGCGCGGCAACAAGCGCCGCGTGCCGGGACCCGCCCCCACAAATTACGCGGCCGTAATTGACGAGTGACTCGCGCGCGACGAACAGATCGGCAGGGTTCCGACTGCGGGGCGTAGTCGACGAGTAGAGAGAGGCAGCTTCCAGATAGAGCGGTCGCTCGCCGGGTCGGCAGTGAGCTGCTCCGAAGGCCGGCGCAGCGGATCTCTCCGCGGCGGATGGGGCCGCACCGGAGGTGTGTGGGACGCGGCT